>VUQG01012912.1:4676-28014 GCA_015106755.1 Etia nguti
AAATTTAAAAAAAAAAATTAAAATTTTTAAAAAAAAATTTTTTTTTTTTTTTTTTTTAAAAAAGGGGAAAAAAAAAAAAAAAAAAAAAAAAAGGAAGAAAAAAAAAAAAAAAAAAAAAAAAAAAAAAAAACAGTAGAGGGGAGGAAGGAAATATGAGTGTCCTGACTCCAAAGTATCATTCAGTTTGTATTAGATTGTTTTGGTTAACAACATTTTGCACAGAAAAAAAAGTCGGGCTGATTCACACCACTTGGAAATATGACGGGGGTGTCAGCCCTGCAGTGTCATGTGCTGTAGGGAAGCTGTTCATTATTTGAGCCTCCTGCGAGAACTGATGCACCTTGCTTTTTTTTTTTTTCTATGTTGGAGAGAAGACGGGAAAGAAAGCAGCACTCTGACTGGTCCCACGACAGTTCAGTTTCACCCTCTCAGGGAGGGAGAAGGTGCAGTAGCCTCCTCAGGCATTCATACACACACTTCAGTAAACACATAATATACAAACTTAAACGCTTATATGCCTCCCCCCACACACACATACACACGCAGTCATTCACTCAGTTGGAGACCCATGAAGAGAAGACCCCAGTCCACAGCTAACAGAAAGGGTGGTAGACAACTTGGTGGCTCAAGACTGGAACAAGGTGAAGTTGCCTGTGGATGATCCCCATGTGGTGGGGAATGATGACTTGCTACTTGATATGTTAGCAGGTTTAACAATTATGGAAATGGAACACGGAAATGATCTTTCAGGCTGGACGTTCCTTTGCATGTTGAAGATTTGGGCGGGAATCCGGTGTCTACCTGAGGTCAACGTACACCCAACTTTGACTGAAGCACTACCAGTCTTCGTTCGTGTCAGTGGCAGCCGCAGGCCCGCACCACCATGTTCTTGTATTTCTTTAGTATGACGTTGGAGTTGTCGTCAAAATAGAGCACTGAAATGGCGTGCAGCTTGGTGGGGGCGCAGCACGGCTTCGGTACGTTCTCTGGGTTCATCAGGTGCACCTGGAAATAATGAGAAAGACCTTCAGCCTCTTTGTGTGTCAGAAATCCCCCATACCCTCCTTTCTATTATCAGAAAAAGTAGCAATTAGAAATGGATGATAAACTCACAAAGAACAGATTTAAACATTGATTTTTATATTTTTAAATCATGTCCCATGTAGGATTATTTGACATTCCTTTAATGGCCACTGGAGACTGGTTATAAAATCCCCAACCCCAAATGGAGGTATAGCCACTAGCTGTCTGCTAGCCCACACAGCTCGAAGTGTACTCACAGCCCTTCTGAGAGCTTTGTGCTTTAGTTTTAGTGAGTGAAAAGCTAATATTTCAATCATTTATTACTAAGCAATAAAAAACATGTCTCTTTTTCTGTCCACTGCACCTGTACAGTTTATAGATAGCTCTCTTATAGATAGCAACTTGTTAACCAAGCTGGCTATCATTAGCTGAAAACACACAACTCCACCCTCTTGTCTAAATAAGCCTGACGTTATCAAGCTTGATTAGACAGTAGCAGTTATAAACCATACACACCGTACACGTACACATACCTGCTAATCTTTGTTTACCTGTTACTGACAATCTCTGCCACAGTGTGTGTGTTGTCCCATCACCCCCAGCCTGGTTCTGCTGGAGGTTTCTTTTGATCAAAAAGGGAGTTTTTCCTTCCCACTGTCACCAAGTGCTTGCTCATAGGGGTTAACTGATTGTTGGGGTTTTCTCTGTATTATTCTAAAGTGTCTTGATGTGACTGTTGCTGCGATTTGGCACTATATAAATAAAATTGAATTGAACTAAATTAAGTTAGAGACTACTAAAAAGCTAGAATGGTACTCAAGAAAACTGAAGCAAAAACTTATTGGATGGTCTGTCCCACAAAGACTACATAATTATGTTGTTAGATAACCCAATTAAAAATCCTCCCAAGCACCAACAAACATGTCAGAGAGATCCAGAGATTCAGTAACTGTAATGAGCGTCGGTGGAAGCTGCTTGGCTGTAGCTGTCTGTGCTGTCAATCAAAGCTGCCACGCTCCTAAATCCTGCATCCAGATGGCTGAGCTATCAAAAAACAAGCTACCCTCTGAACATTTGTTTAGAACGGGGAAACTCTTCACAGAGACCAAAACTTTTTTGCATAAGGCTGTAAAAATATATTTTTTTTAATACCGTAAACTTGAGCATTTAAACATGGGAGTCTATGGGGATTGATTCCATTTGAAGCCTGCCTCAAGTGGCCACTAGAAGAAGCGCACTTACTCCATATGTGGATGTACCTCATTTTTCTCTTATATGTCTCGACTGTCCATGACAAGTAAATTTAATGGAGTTAACTGAGCTTCACAGAACTGTAATACTATATATTCACTGATATTTATACCCCTAAGAAGGCCACGACGACTAGACTAAAAATACACTGTCGAAACACTTTCATATGCTCCTGTGCTTATTTTTAAAGGTTATTTAGACACGATCTCCACAATAGACCACTATTATATCTTGTTGCAGTGTTGCTACAACAATCCTAAATCCACAGGAAAAACTGTATGAGCACTACCACAAAATTCTGGCAGACATGGGAGACAGGCCTAAAATGACTTCTTCATTGTGTTAAGAATACACGCATAATTAGTGTGGTAAACCGTAGTGGGATGGTCTTACCAGCGTCTGCACAATGGCGTGGTTGGTGGCATTCATGTGGGCATTAAGGGGGAAGGAGCATTCTCCATCACAGTAGTTGGCTGCATAGCCGTCAGGAGCAATAATCCAGTCCTTAGAGAAACACGTGAAATCAGTTGGTTTTGAGAAGAAAACTTTATCAAAAAGTCTCTGGCATTAAAAAAAAAGAACAGTTGTGTTATTATTCAGCTTCATTTTTCATGTAACCCAACTGACTACTGTTGGTAAATTCAGAGTTAACGTTCTCTCTGAGGACAAATCCCTGCTCACACAGCGCTGTCTGTGAAATCACTCAGAGAAGCTAATCCCTCTCCTCCTTCCTTCCTTCCATTCTTTCTGTCTTACTGTTTGACTCTGATGAGCTGTCGACAGGTTATCCCGCCACTCTAATTTGTGTTTTGATCTAGTTCATCTTCCTGTCAGTGTCAATCAACCGTCTGTCTTCACCTTTTCACTCTTCTGACAATCCCTTTCATTATTTCCAGCTCCCTCCCTCTGTGTGTTTGTGTGAATGATTGCTGGCAGTCTCCCTCTAGATGTCAGTGCTGTGTTAACAGCTTGTTGTATTCACCTCTGCCCTTCTCTTTTATTTCTTCCTCTGTATCTAAGTAAACACACACAAACACACACTGTGATCTTTCTTTGCCCTTTTCTATGTCGCATCCTTTCTTGTTTCTAATGTGTACTGAGTAGTGTACTTTACTAGTTAGCTGATTCAAACCGAGTCGTGTTGACAGATTTCCTTTTTTATCATGTAAAAAAACTGCGACGTGCTGTTGAAATTACACTTTTTTTTCTTATGTTAAAGTATCTCATGGAATAAATGTGTAGTTATACTTTACATTGAGAGAAAGGGGAGTTCCACTGGTCCAGCCCACTAGGATTAAAATGGGCTGTATGTGGCCCACGATCTAAAATGCCTTTGACATCCCTGCTCTGGGTGACGTCTGACTTCAAGGCCATGTATCTCGCATCCCACCTCCCTTCCTCAGCTAACTGTTAACTCACCACCACCACCAGTGCCTAAACTCTGGGGGGTTCATGCGACTCCACTCCATAATTTAGCTACTCATACTCCTCTTTCGCCAAAACTGAGCTCTCCTTTTTAAAATATTAAGATATGACAATTTGCAAGAGACGGCTACTTAATACACCTGATGGTGGCAAATTGATTGATGCTTGCTTTTGGTAAGAGTTTAGAAATCACACAAAAAAATCCACAATTATTCCAACAATTATAGAGTAAATATAATACTATACTCTAGTATGCATAGTAAAGACACTGATTAGAACTGAAAACTAGTCCTGACTAGACGACTGATGTATTAGGAAACTTTTAAGTCGAGCTTCAATGCGCAGAAGAAGAAGAAAATACCTGCCAGCCCAGCTCTCTGAAGCTGACGTACAGCTCGTGTCTTCTGCATGCTGTCTTCTGATCGCTGCTGTTGTAGTCTGAAAGACAAAGAGCAGAAACCATCAGGGTTCACATAATACCACGATCCTCTCCAGACACGGGGCCGCTCCACTTAGAAGCATAATTAGCATCTGGCGTCGTTTTCCACATCGTTTGTGACCCTCACTGTGTGGAAAGTATGTCACAGATGATGATAAAACAAAGTGAAAGCCCTTTTCCTTGGGTAAATGATGTAAATATGTCCAGTGAAGTCCAGTGACACATTACATACTGAATCCGAGAGCAGAAGAATAACACAACACGCCTCGCGTAATGCACTGGGTGGAGAAACATGTGAGGGCGTAGACCGGAGCGCCGGCACAAGTGCTCATTACAGCGGTCGCTGCGCTGTACGTGCTTCACATTCATCTGCCGTCTAATGCACTTGAGCGCGTGCCTAATTGAATTCATCGGCAGTTACATATTATTTGGCATATGCACACGCAGTGAAATAGTGACAAGTGTGTTTATGGACTCTCCGGCCATCAGCTTGTCCTTAATCATCTGTGTTCCCCTCTGCGGCCGTAGAGCAACGGCTCAGACAGTCTCAGGTACAGGTTTGGTTTTTTAAACTTGAAGAGGTCATTGCTGGCATTGGTCACCACACTGAAGTCAAGACGGTGACACAGATTTTCCACTTAAGTTTCAAGGTCTCCCTTTTGCTTATTTACTCTGTCCTTTTATGGCTTTGATTACATTTTCACAACTAACCTGTCTGAGAAACAGGCAAAGTGCTACGGAGTGGTACCGGTCCCACGTTCTCGATGGCTCTATACGAGGCAATTATGCCTCTACAACCACACACACACACACACACACACACAAGAGTAGCTTCTTGGATCCCACTAAATACCTGAAGCAGTCCTCCAGCTTTGAGCCCAAAACTAATTTTAATTGCAGTTAGTTGTTGGTCTGCACATCCATAATTATAAAAACCAACTGTTTTGGCAGTTGCCCAGGACCAGCCTTACAATCGAGCAGCAACCTCCAGGACTGAGAAATAAAGCCAAGGCGCAATGCCAAGACATGTAGTTCCTCTAATAGCCACTTGAGGCAACTCCAAAAGCATTTACAGTCTGGTATTAAATTAAAAAAAAATCTCTTTTTCCCAAAGAAAAAACAGGAGATCACAAATCCGTAGATGACGTTATTGTTGCCATCTTCTGTATACAGTCTATAGCGAGAATAATATTGGGATTACAATAAAACAATAAAAACATTCACAAGTTTGAATTTAAATGCGACTGGCCCTCTCATCCAAAACGCGATGGTGACTTTTTCCAATCTGATTCTTAACCTGTCAACTCATGCACGCATAGTTATTTATCACGTACAGGCATATATAAATGGGTGTCATAAAATAAAATAAACAATAGAATAAATCAACTCTCCAACCAAGAAACTGGCATTTAATAGATTTTTCTTTTGCCAGAAAAGTTTGCGTGTGTGTGTGTGTCTGTTTGTCTGTCTGTGAGAGAGTGAGTCACAAGGCAGTCGGGGATTTGTCACTCAGTCACAGCCACCACCCAGCCGCTCACCTCACCAAGTCACCGACAGCAGCCTTGTTTAGTCAGCTGGAGTTGGAGGGAGACGCACACAGACATATATACAAACACATTTCGGTTATGTAATGGTCATTGATTTTGGTTCCTTACATCCATACGTCTATCATTCATTACAAGCGGCGCTTCCACTTGCAGTACGTACACATAGGCACTCACAGGCGCGCACAAATGACCCGATGTTTATCTGTTTAACAGCCAAACCCACTTAGCTACTCATTAAAGCGGAGAGTTGTAATTTAAATTCACCAGAGCTGGTTGCATTACCATTTCGTCATCAAATTAAATTTAATTCTGAACAGACTCGCTGACTGCACTGCCCAGACCCGTGTGTTTTAGCTGGCCTCGTCTCAAATACAAAAAGAGACACAGACAGGGAGAGGAAGAGCAAAGCTGGGCTTCCTGCTTGGATTCATCGCAGACCAAAAAGATGAGGTGACAGAGAGACACATATGAGGCCTGCCACTGCCTGTGTTTAGTCTTCATGTTTCTACCAACTGTACCATAAATGTGCAGTTGTACTTTGTACTCTACCAAACAGCACCAAAATAATTGCAATAACAAGAGAGACACACCTATAACGGGTATTTCTAAGAAGTAAAAGGCAAATCAAGAGTAATCCAAGCCACTATTTTTGAGACACTGTGTGAAGACAAAATTGCTTCCCTATCTTTAACTGAAATAGTATGAAGATGACACAAAGGTAGGAAGAGATGATCTTGAAAAACACAAGCTCATCTTGAATTTCATGCCAGACAAACATTGACTGTGCTCCATCGCCTGTTCAATTTAATTCAATTTTATTTTTATAACACTAAATCACAACAACAGTCACTTCTAGGTGCATTAAGCTGTAAGGTAAAGAACCTACAATATCAGAGATAAAGCCTAACAATCAATAATCTAGCAATTGGTGACAGTGGGAAGGAAAAACTCCCTTTTAACAGGAAGAAACAGCAGCCTAGGCCTATCGCAGCATAAATAAAGAAGCCAGCAGTGTGAGAGCAAAGCGCTCTATTGGGGTGATTTTCTTCTTCCCATCAACACTATGTAAATGTTTGGGGAATGAAAGGAAAACTGTTGTTTGCTCTCACTCTTTTGTCATCAGCCGCAAGACTTTCTGTGACAGCACGTCTGGATGGCAACATATGTTGCTCCAGATCAGTGTTAATGGAGCCGGCACAAGATGCATCTCCAAACCATCTGCCTCCCCTCTCCTCTTCAGCTCAGAGGAAGAAGTGCCTATGATTTCCATAAATGATTTCAAATTTGGATTACGCTGGTTCACCTCATCTTACATGAACTTGGACCCATAAAAGGTCAAAGCTGGTTCCTCACAGCGCCACCTGTGGATCTTTTTAATGACTGAATGTACCGGAGTTTGATGTTGGAAACTGTTCAACTATTTATCCACACAGTCTCTCACAGACTGGTGAATCTCTCCTCATCTTTCCTCCATAATTTATCAGCCTCACTGGAATGCTCTTTTTAAGCCCAATCATGTTACTAATCAGCCTAACTAGCCCTGAGATGTGTTCCACCAGGTGTTTTTTTTTTTTTTAGAATTACACAACTTTTCCAGTCTCCGTGTGCCTTCTTTCCAACTTTTTTTTAAAATCATGTTACTGGCATCAAAATCCAAATTAACATATAAGAGTCAATACAAGCTTTAGAAGTATTTGTACTGCATAAAGATATAAAATGGTTTCCATCAATCTTTTCACAGCTTTGCAACTTTTTTGGAAACAAGGCTGGAAATTCGCCCTGAACAAGAACACAGAACATGAATATTTCATCTGACTAGACGAGTTCATTCTGTGAGAAGAAGGAAACAAAAGGTACCACTGGCCATGACAGTCAGCGCCTCGTAGTGAGGTCAAAGGGTCATGTGTAACGGTCAGTCAGGATGCGGTCAGGTGTTTCCCTTGTTTAGGCTTCCTTCCTTTTTAGTAGGAAGGGCAGCTCGCGGCATGTCTGCTAATGTGGAAATACAGAGTTTATAGGTTTACATGTCTGTGCAGTCAATGGTGCATCTGTGTACGCCTCTGTGTACCTCTGCATATGTGCAAGTGTTTTTCTCAGCATTCAGGCATGCACGTTTGGCTCCTTGTGAATCTGCGTGTGCAGGATCGCACGCGTCCATCCTGTCTCCGTCCTCAAGAGCAGACAGCCCTCAAACTGAACTAGTTAGAACTGTACATGGACAATACCAATATCTTTTTCCCTGAGAATCGGTCACAGTACAGTGTACAGTGTTTATATACAGGAAACAGCCAAGGATAAGGGAAGAGTACCATTGAAAGAACAGATCTGATTGGCTATGAAACTTGGCTGACCTGATACAAACCTGAGGTGATGTTTATAGAAAGAGAAAACGACACACCTTCGAGCTGAACTGCTACCCTGCAGTACTGCAGGATGGTAGAGGTCTCAGGGTTAATGTATAGAAACACACCAGTGCATACTGGAATATATTTGTGTACTACTCAATGCATTTCTGCAAATAGTATAGCATATGCAATACTTTAAATAGTGAAATACGCACTGTTTCTAAGTACACACACACACACCCTTGTTATTACACAACCTCTCGTAGACACCCCCCTACTTCCTCATCCAGGTCGAGTTTATGATGCGTGACATTCAGCTTTGGGTCAAATCACAGCCCAGGGTGGAGGGTGAATGTAGCATGAGACGCCTTCGCACAATCAACCATTCTTGTGATGTCTAAAGTTTGATGATCTCACTTTATTCACTGCTCTCTAAGGTGACTGTATTTTAAATATGACCTTCAGGATTAAAAAGATTGAGGTTTATACACTTTTTGTTTGCTAGAATGATCTAATGTGCCACTAATTAGGTAGATAAACATCCAATGCAGTCAGACAGGCAGGTCAAAGGTTCAGTAAATCATAAGTAAATAAGTGTGGCTTTGCTGTGCAGTTCAGAGTATCATATTTAGCAGCATGCTTCTTTTTCCCTCTCTTTCTCACACATCTCCGCACAACTCATTTTCCCCCTCGGTCTTCAAAGCCATCAAACATTTACAGTCTGTGGGGCTCTTTAAGAGGAATAAAGCTGATATTTACTGCGGGCTTTCATTGAGTGTAAAGGCCCAGATTTGTGGTGCCCATAAACCACATCTACCCTTCCTGCCTGTAAAAATTTAATGCCACACAGCTACCACTGAGCTCCAGCTCCCATGAGGGTTCCATTCATTTCTTTTTCCTTTCCTTGACAGAGAGCAGAGTTGAGAAGAGACAAAAACGGACTCAATGTGTTATACTAGCTGTATTAATTAAAAGCTTTAGAGCGTGTGTGAGTGCTACTGTGGAGTTTGACATTAAAATAGTCAGTTTAGCTAAAATACTGAAAATACAATCATTTAGAAGCTTTCCTCCACAAAATATGGAGATGCTAAGCTACGCTGGTTAACTTAGCTTAGCATGAACACTTGAAACGGGGGAACAGCTAGCTTGGCTCTGTCCAAAGGCTAAAAATTTAAAGTATAAGGTGGAGTCTGTTTACCTCAAGTTGCTGCTAGGCTAAACAGTTAGGTTAGCTTTTATGCTAAACAGGCTAATATGAAGATCTCTGCAAGAAAAGCTAACGAGTGTGCTCAATACCATGACTGCAAGAGGTATTTTGGTGTTTCTCACTTCTCTTGGCCGTTGGACAAAATGACGTACCTAAAATCTGAGACGCGGTGCACTTACAGCCTGCCTTGCACATGTACATGTCACAGCTGTCTTTCACAAATAAAGATGGAGGTGGCGAAGCGTTTCGATGATAACCGTGATCTTTGAAACATAATAATAACTACAATCAGAACTATGTCACAGCACAAGCCACAGCAACTATCTGACAGAAGATTTTAGTTACATAGGGCTGTAATATGGATATTCTGAATTCTAGTGGCACAGTAAAAACAGCTGTGAAATCCCTGGACTAGACAGATAGGTGGATAGATAGAAACTTTATTGACCCCACAAGGCAAATTATTGAGTCCGAACAGCAGGATAAGAATAAAAAAAGTGAGTATGCAATAAATAAACAACACAGTCCCAATAAAAGTGCCACATGCACATAGAGCAGGCCTTATACTTTGAGATACTGCAAAAATTCACATATAAAATGGTGATAAAAAACAAAGAAACTAAAAAAATACAAATGAGATAAGTTAAACACGAGTAAAAAGTAAGACTGAGATCATGTAAATTGCATTAATAAATAATTTGTACACTATAAGAATATGTCTTGCATTCATAAATGACTGATTTTTAGTGAAGGGGGAGGTGTAGACATGGCGGTTAATTACGGAAAAACCACCTCAGATATTCAAAGCACAAATATTTGTCCTTTCAACATGACTTCAGAGGATTTTAGGACCCAAACCACGAACTCCACTTTCACCTTCTTCTTGAACTACGTTCAAGACCAAATATTTGAAAATAACACTGATGGGAGGGAGAAAAAAAGCAGGATTTCCTCTACTGAGATGGCATAGTGAGGACACTGTAGCACAGAGCTCCAGCGCTGTGTTACGGCAGCTTACCTAACAGTGTTTAACCTGGAAATGTTTCTCTGCGAGTAGACAAACATCCATTTGACCACGTGATAGTAAAACTGCACTAAAACCGATTCACATTGAATTCATCGGGGTGGGGCTCCTACTGCCGGTTCCCACCCCGTCTATTGAATAGCAGGGGAAACACTGCTCCTTACTGAACATAAGCACTGTGGCTCTTTAACGCTGAGACTTTTAATGTACTGTATGACTTCACTTTAACCCTTCCCCGCCACTCTTTGAACCTCAAACTCAGGAAAAGCCTGTAAATTATATTTATCTCCGGTTGTTCCGAAAACACGAGGATCTTATGGTGCCAGTTCAGATGTTACAACTGCACAGTTCAGGTTCAGCGTGTCAGTGACATAAAAAGAGGCACAGGAACCCAAGCGGGCCAAAGCTTTTCAAGCCACTCCACCTACAGCCTATGGTTTACTCCACCTATTTCTTAATTCCAAAGCAAGAAAAAAAAATAGCAGGTTTTACAGTAGCAATTACATAAATTCCCATAGAGGTGGCGGCAGTGGTGGTGGTGGTGGTGATGGAAAACTCAGTCCCAGTGTTCAAAATAAAATCCTTCACCCCGAAGGAGGAAGGAGCGTGTCCCAAAAGTTGTGAAGACATGAAAGGAGAATGTCACTGTTGCCTCTGACGTTCCTCCCCCTCCCTGCAGCCACTACTACTGAAGTTTATCTTTCTTCCTGTCTTTCATCACAGAGGTTATTAAACCCTGCGAAGGAGCTCCGCCATGTCTAATTACGCCAACGGTAAACAAAAGGAGGTCGGGTGGTGAAGGAGCGAGGAGAACGAGGAGGAGGGAGGAGAAGAGCGACAGATGAAAAAACACAGCTGGCTGAGCGCCGTGTTATTATAATTCTTTAAGCAATACTGTTAGCTTGGTCAGTCTTTTAGCTGTGCAACTAATGACTAGCTAGACCTAATTACAGGCCGCCGGTGCTGTGCCGGGACGTGATATTCCTTCCCCGGATGGTTGTTAACTTCCCCCACAGCCAAAGCCCAGCCCGACTCCCATTACCTCCTCAGCCCTTCCTCGCCCACAAAACCCCAAATTACCTTTAAAGGTGTTGTATTGTTCTTTTGGCAACATACACAGCAGCGTTTTCCACTGTGCACACATCAGACACACCCAGAGTGGGTGGAAATATCACGGCCGTTGTAAAAAATATTCCCGGTCTTCCCCGCACGCCTCAGAATCTAAGGCGAAACTTTACAAAAAAAATAAAAAAAGATTGACCCCACTAAACAGGAAAAACAAAAAAAGATCGGGATAAAAGTGGCTGGTCTGAATGTTGTGTGTGTGTTTATGTGTGTGTGTGTGTGTGTGTGTGCTTTCAGGAGCAAAATGTGGAAAACAAAGATGATTTGTTACACTTAGAATTACACCATAATCTCAAAACTATTGCTGCAGAAATTTTTTTGGCCGATTCTGGCCTCTTTTGTCATCTGGAAGATATTTAATATCAGATGTCGATTTAAACCCAGCTCGCTAAAATGGTGCAAATGAGAAAATAACAAGGTCCAAAACCTCACAGGGATTAGAGCTGGGAAAATAAAGTTGTCCTGGTTTAAAGGTTGCTTTATAGCCCTAGCAGACCGAGCAAGGCACGAAAGTCATAGTCATTTGTGGTGAATCGAGGCGCAGCAAGGCCAAATTCATAAAGAGAAAATGAAAATTGACAAAAATGAAATGAATAAAAAGATTGGCCTGATGATGTCAGGGATTACTTTGGGATTAAAAACACGAGGCAGTGGAATCAGGTTGACCTCACAGATCAGTGTCTACACTTTGGGTAGACTTGGGAGGCTATTTTTAGAAAACACACAGGCTGAATTAGTTTAAAAAGCCTCTATGTGGACGCTACTGCACACATTCGAAACAAACACGTTGCTGCCGTTCGCTCTTAGATCTCCCGCGTCTTTGGAAATATATCCGTGAGGGTGAATTCCCGGCCAAACAGAAACTGGGGGACAGCATCCACATTTTGTTTCTCCCCATGAGCGCTCCACAAGACGGATGCTCTCCCCATCCATCGCGGCCTCCTCCCCGTCTCTGAAGTGAGTGATGCGGTATTGAAACCATATGCCCTCCTGAATTCCTCGCGGATCCTCCCATCCCGTCCAATCCCAGCAGTCCTCTTGCTGGCCACGGACACACGGTTGTCGCGAAGGGGGGCCTCCCTGCTTCCTGTGTAGGATCTAAATATTTACACTCCCAGTCGTCCCGAGTGGCGAGGCGGAGAGGTCTTGATGTTTTGGGTTATGTAAAGTCCAATCCTCCAGGACGCATATTTAACAGATTGTCGTTGTTAGAGCACTTCTTTCAGCAGACTCGCTCCGTGGAAAGTTTTTCATCCTCCCGATGCAGAAGGGGACACAAAAAGCTTTATACTGAAAGGGAGCAGGGTTTGAAATCTGCCACGCTGTGTACCCCAGAATAACTTTGTCTTTACGACATCCTGCCTTAAAGTCTTTGGACGTCTCGAGCCAAAGGTGACAGCTGGGCGGTGGAGAATACAGGTCTGGAGCCAAAACTGAACATGTGGTGAGATCTAACTCTCCTGTAGCATAACAAATGATGAGTCTTTGTTCTGTGTCGTGTCAGCCAAAGCTTTCATCTAATTCAATTACTGAGAAAAAGCCCTGCAGGAATTTAACATACAACCTCTGGTGTTAACAGCAGTGCCGCGTAACCTACTGAGAAAGTCGATGCAGATGCTTTGAACAAACAGAAGACCGAGCCAACAAATCTCAGCAGAGGGTTTTGCAGGGAGTAGCGATGAGAGCAAACCTGTCCTGGAAATGCTTCTGCATACCGTACAGATGTTAGAGCCATTAAGCAAGGAGCAAAAGAAAGCAAAGCAAAGGTAAATCGCTACCTAAGTAGCCAGTCAGGATGGGAGGATTTGCAGCTCTATGTGAGTGCAGAGAAGAGCTGTGATCAGACAAGAGGACCAAAGATAAGCCAGTTATAGCCAAGATTTGGGTTACTGTGGCACATTCTCTAACCTCTTTGGTCTGATCGTTAGCTTTAGTTGGCATCACTGTATGCTTAGATACTCGCAGCCCGTGGAAGCACACTTAGGCTTACTATGGCTCATCATTTAAAGTCCAGCGACGAGTGCAGAAAGCAGATGCACTGGATTCACGTACATCTGAAGGTTTGTGCTCCTAATTTGGCGAGGATCCGACCAGTATCAACAGCAAGCTGACTGAGGACTACCTTTACATACTGCAGCAGTCACACAATGAAGCCTCACAGGAGCAGCTTAGCTGTAAGCACCATAAAGGTCTGTCTCCAGAATTACACAGCAGGTGGAAGGCAGGCGGATTATGGGTTGATTTAATTTGAAAAGCTTGTGAGGCTCATAACATCAGGCTTATACCTGCACATTACATCATCTGTTGAGTAGGAAGAGAAGCGAGCAGGGCTAATGAGGAGGTCCGGAGGATGAGGTCACCTGTCAAGATGGATTCACCGCCTGCACCTTAATTCACCGAATATTCAGTAGCTCACAATTCTGTGACATCGTGCCACGTTGTAAATCTCTAGTGAGACTTACTACACAGTTTATAGGTACACCAGAGGTGTGTCAGTGTAAAATCCTCTTATCATCATTCACATAGCCTTTTTTCTTTAATGTTTAAGCCCAAGGTCCTTCCTCATGCACTCTCTCCCTGACACCGTGCATTTAAATCACTCCTCAGAACAGAAACGGTGTGTAACAAATATAACAACAACTATATTCCCTGCTCAGTAGGCACGTTTTGGGAAAAAACTGTAATACCTTAACCATACAAAGAAGATAAAAAATGGGCTACAATTCTCATCTGATCGGGGCTGATCAAAGGGATCCGGCAAACGTTGGGTCTAATCTATCAAGCATTTCAAAGAGGGATAGTAAAACCAGATTTCAAACACATGCTACCCATCCGCTGTTCTCCACCGGCTGGACGTCAGTGACATCAGTGGATGTAGATCATTTTTGCTATTATGTTACTTTTGAGTCTGATTGCATTCGCGACTGTACTGTGTAATGAGGTCAGTTAAGGTTCAGCGTTCTTGTAGACTGACCTGCTGGGCCCGGCCCTCTAGATCCCTCTGGCGGTTGTCCGGATCGATTGCGGTTCGGCTGGCGCCGTCTCCCACTAGCGGAGCGGACGGTGCGGATGTGCACTTCACTGACTTTAAAGAACGCCACCATAAAAGGCTGCTTATCCAGTGCACCGTCGCGTCCTACGAGCCCCGCCTCCTTGGAGCTGACGCTCTGTCCTGTTTAAAAAAAAAAAAGCACACAGTAAGCACAAACCACAGAAGATCAAAAACTTCCAGCTATGACTGCTGACCTTTACTTTGCTGAGAGAAAGTGATGCATTTTAACTGCTCCAACTATGGTTTCGTATTAGAAAAAGAGACGTGCAATTGAATCCCTCACCGCTGCTGGTCTCCACGCTGACCTGCAGACCCAGGTTGTGTGCAGGACTCATCACCCACAGGTTACTAGTGGCAGTGATGTCAAACTCCAGCCAGCCCTCCTCAGCCGCCCACAACCTGCGAGACTCCAGCAGGAACAGATCTGCCTCTCTGTGAGATAATGGCAAACAAACACAAGAAGAAACTTATTAGACGAAACATTAGTAATACTTGTGCCAATACTGGCATTTGTACAAGGATGGACTGGAACGGTATTAAAAATGGTAGTAGTCATCTCATCTGACCAAAGGACGTGCTTCCACTGCATAATCTTTCTCCACTCGTGTCTTGGCAGTTATTCTGGGGTCTTTAGATATAATTCTCACTAGTTTTCTTCCCAGAATCTTTGAACTATTTCCCTTCCTACCTCTGACAGGCTTGTTCTGCGCTGTGTGGCTCTCTTTGAATCTCATGATGATTTTTCTCACTCCAGTTCTTCACATTTGATAACTTAATACTAAACTCACATCTTTTGCTTGTGGTAAGATGCTTTCTCAGGTGACACCTCAAACTGTTTCAGTTTTTATACTGTGTGTAAATTGGAAAATAACCTTCAGTTTAATGTGATTTTCCAATCTTTGACCATTACAAAGTTAAAGCACATCATTGCACAGCAGGAATTTGTGCTTTATAAAAGTCAATAAAACGCCAGTTTTCAGGGGGGCAATGATACTGACCCTGGTAATTTCTGCTTTTGCTGAAATAATTCTGTCATTGTGTGCAAATAAAAATAAATTATGCTAATAATTTTGTCCTCATCTGTATTAAGACAAATAAATACGAGTCGCTATTAGATATTAACAGTAACAGAAGTACATCAGACATAACAATAAAACCAACAGCATGATATTGTGTAGATTTACCTTGTACTGCCAAAAGTGCTATGATGGACCTAATGCCTTAACTATGCTTCCAGGTAACTTTACGTGCACCTCCCAAAAAAAAGGAACTACACATCTGTTTGACGCAGCCCACAACGAGTGAAGGCCGTGGAAAGTTATAATGTGGGGTTAAGAGGGAGTTTCCAGTTATGCCGTAAGTCACGACGTAGATTTCCCGCAGAAGTCTAAATTACACCTACGGAGGTCCGCTGTGCTGTTTTTCACTGGCAGCAGATCCTTTTGTGACCATGTAGCTTTAAATTTGGTTTGTTGATTCATGATTAATAAATTCTGACTCAGTAAAACTTGCTGTTGTGTGGCTCTCCCTCTTTGGTGTACTCAACAGAAATGACAATTTATATACGTTTGGTTTACTGCATTCAATCCTCTGTATAAAACACAGGGGCAGAAAAGAGCATCACTGAGATCACCCAACACTAGAAAAGGGCAGATCTATCGCTTTAAGAAACCAAAGACGCAGAAGCTCATGGTTTGTATCGAGGTAAGAGTATCATAACAAAATGACAGGAAGACGGATAGCGGCACTTAACAAAAAATGCTGGGATACTGTATTCTGCTCTAGCGTAGATCTGACCTTAAAGTCTACATCTCTGAGGGACTAGGAAAAGGAAGGAATTAAAAGTATGATATCAGGCTACATGCATGTTAATATCATTTACAAAAAAACCCAAAAATGAGTGCATCGAATCAGGCTTCAAATGTGTCAAAAGAGGACGGGGGTAAAAATAGTGAGTATTTAATAAAAAGACAGCAGAGGAGATGTAAGGAAAGACAGAGTGTGAATGATAAGAGGCCACTGTCCTCCCACCGTCCCATTACAGCAGTAATAACACTGCGGCGGTCCTGTCGGACACTCCTCCACGAGACACATCAAAGCCTCGCAATCATCCAGGTGTTCAGAGAATGCCCCTGCAGTCATGCTTCAGCAGCCTCTCTTTATTGCTCATTAATGAGTGTTTCTGACGGCTTCCGTATGAGCACCTACACCCTGTTTTCCTACACGCATACGATACTCCACCCTAATGCTGAGTTTGCACATTTGTCCCAGGTGCACTTGTGTTTCTGCCTCATTGTCGCGTAATGCTCGCGTGACAGAGAACCGCAGGGAGTCCGCGAGAGAGACACCTGCAGGGTGACGGTCTACTGTACGAATGTGTTATTGACTGGCTGCTTTAAATGAACTGGAATAATAAGGTCAAGAGTCAAAGTCGTGTTTCTTTGTACCATAAATCCCCTTTATGAGTCTTGTCAGTGACTTTTTAAAATTGTGGAAAGTGTGACTCGCAGCTGGCCTGGTTATTTCACATGCTTTCATCTTTGAAACTGGTGCAATGGCATATTTGTAAGACCGTAAAAACGATACGTAAGTCAGAAATCTGGAGGAAAAGACCGAGATTGTAAGAACGAACTCTCCTGAGCGGGTACACGACAGTCTTTGTCTTTTCTCAACACAAAGTCAGGCCTGCCACCTTTTTTTTTTTGCATTGTAATCTGTCACATTCCTCAGCCTGGTGTCAGACTAATTAAGCGCTCTATCATTACAGCTCAGAGTCAGAGCACGAGTCGGGTTTTATGGGAAGGAGGGGCACGAGAAAGTTAACGGGCTTCCCGCTGGTTATGAAGGTACGGTTTTGAAAAACAGGGAAAAAAACAGTAATGACATAAAAGCCTTGTGTTTTTTTCTCATGTACGTGACAATACCTCAGATGATACCTTCATCTGCACTGAAGAGATCGAATAATGTAAAACTGCAGTTACTGCGTCTAGATGTTATTTATAAATGCAGTTTATTTCTCCACCCGATGTTTTCTTAAAGGGATATAAATGGACATATTTTATCTCTTTAACCTGAAAATATCTCCAGAAATAAAAATGTTTTTATCCGAGAGAAAGAGAGAGCACAAACCAGCCACTGTAGGGACAAAGGAGAAAATAAAGAGCTCTCGACACCTACTGCGTGTGAATCCTCTGACAGACTGAATTGTTTTTATTTAACATAAAATAATTAATCAAGTGTAACAGTTCGTCATTCATCAATGGCTTTTTAAGGAGAGAGTTCCTTAAAAACTTCCTTCTATCAGTGTATTCACTGATAGACTAAATATACTGAGCTACGTAAGGCTAAAAACAGATATCAGACATTCTCTCCATGTTTGTGCGGGTCCACGGTGGGCGGGCTGTTTATCTAGCCCGGCAGCCTACAGGAACCTACCTGCAGGGCCATCGACGCACACGTGTTTCACAGCCAATAGCTGCTGAAACCCAAAGAACTCCGATTCCACTCATCACCCTGGAGTTTCATAAAATTAATCTCAGACTGAATTAAAGGAAAATTTAGTAGCTCAGTCCCAATACAATATTGCGGAAAAGCCTTGAGCTGAACCTCATTTCTTTATATTTTGCTAGGAAAATGAGAAATAGGTGCATCGAGTTAGTGAAACATGCAAACAAACATGGAAATACAGTGTCCAGTTAGCTTGTACAACAACAGAGTTTGTACGATTCGATCTTGAAAGTCAGAATTTGGTATGAACTTCTTTACTCTTCAACAGCCTGAATTCTCCAAGGCAGCTTCCTCGTCATTGCTTTGAGTAGTCTTCAGGAATAGTTCTCCAGGCGTCTTCAAAGCTCTTCTTTGGATGTTGGCTGTCTTTTGTTCTGTTCTCTGCCGAGATGTCAGATGCTTTCCAGTGGCATTGCGTGGTGGATCTGATGGTATTTTTCTGTGTTCGTAATTCCATCAATTTTGACAAGATCTCGAATACCACTGGCTAAGTTGGAGCTCCAAACCATGACACAACCCCCACCGTGTTTTTCAGATGGTTGTAGACACTCACTGTTGTACCTCTCTCCTGGGCTTCCTCACATACTGACAATTTGGCTTCATCACTCCATCAGCTATGTTGCCACTGATTTTCAGTCCAGTTCTTGTGTGCTTTGGCATACGACACCCTTTTATCTCTGTTTCCCTTCCTTAAAAATAACTTCTTAACAACTGAGACCACTGAGACCATTTCTGATGAGGCTTCAGATCCTGTATCATATCAGATCCTGTTTCTTAAGGACATGATGTTCAGATACTGTTCATCTGCTGTAGATTTCCACAAATGCTTCTAAGGACACACTGCACACCATGCTGAGATATGCCAAGTTTTTAGCTAATGGCTCTTTGGAAATCACCTTGTTTGTGCAAAAACACTATTTTATACCTGTCAAACTGTGTTATCTTTGGTATTTTTCATAAATTCAACTACTATTGGTGCTCCAGAGCTTTGGTAATAATCAAATATTCTCAGCTTCAGCCAGAGAGGTGGGGGGTGAGTCATTTTATGACCCCAAAATCAAACCCATACATAAGTTACACATATCTGCTCTGCTGTGATCTCACTGTAAGTGAGACGGATGTTAAGTGCTCAAGCCAAGATCGTGCACATTTAGTACGGATAAAAAAAATTAATGTGCAAATCATACAACTGAAAACGAGTAAAGGATTATTAATTATTCAAGTACATTTTAAGAAATGTGAATAAAAGAGTATGCAAGAAAACCAAAACTCCTATATTTAAGATATAGTGTTGTACAGACAATTCTGAGATATATTGTTTATCTAAAAAAATGATCAGTGCTAATGCACTTGGACACGATGTGCTAACATTTTGTCAGTTTTACTGGAAACCATGCGACTTTAGTGAGACGCGTAAAACCACAAAACTCATTACTTCTTTTTGTTTTTCCTAAGTTAGTATAAAAATACTTTTATAGATTTGCACAAAGACAGATAAGACAACCGAGAGAAAATCTAACAGCGAATCGGGCTTCAGCAAAGACGCTGGAAACTCTGTAAAAGTCTATGTGCTACCTGTCAGGGTGCTCCTTGACCACCTGGTAGACTTTGAGCAGGAAGGTGTCGTTGCGGAAGGCACGACTCACGCACTCCTTGTAGAGGCGAAACTCGGCGGCGGTGATGGCCTCGCCCTCTGGGATCTGCGAGAGGTTGAACTTGAACTCCTTGTGGTGACGCCTGTGCGGTGAGAGCTCCCTGTCGTACTCCACTGTGGGTTAGAAACACATACGCATGGTTTTAGGATCATAGCTCACACAGGGCGAGATATAAACCAGGGTGAGGAAAAAAGCTATTAAGGCTTTTTACGTAAAGCTAAATGAAGCTAATGTTCATCAGAAAATATCGTAGGTTAATTTGTGCTTCCACAGATCAAATGTTATTCATCTCTTTTGGCCCATATGCTCCCTTTTCAGCAGCTCGATTCAAGCTCATGATCCAATTTCCACAAATAGGATCAAATTATAGATCCGCAAACAGGGTTTCAGTGTAAATACGCAGTAGTGAATGATGAGCGGATATCCTTTTCAGACACGCCTTTAGAGTATGTCAAACATGTGATTTATACATAAACTCTAATAGGTTTCTTGGCTTCCACGTGCTATAAATAAATCCCTGTTATCATCAGTTCACAGCAAAAGGCCAAAAGCAGCAAACTTAGAGTCACTCTGCGACCACTTCTGACAGCGTGAAATGACGAAAACCAACAAAATGCTCTCCCCTCCTATGTTTTAAGTGCAATATGCACCATAATGATAATGTGCTCTCCGGGGAATCGTTTCCGTCTCAGCTGGAGGTTTCTCTCCCACAGGGAAGGACCCGGAGAGTCGACAGACACGGGGAGTAAGAAGGGGACAGGAATAAAGAGGAGCGTGTTGTGTACAATTAGAAGGCTGTATAGAAATACCCAAGCCAACACTAACAGTAGATGTTATACTCATCAACGCGCTATTCTTACCCCATCACACTTTAAATAGACTCTCGTACACCCCACAGGCATGCTCACACACACAGTGCAGCGAGGTTCAGCAGACTTTTCACCCCCACTGACTGAGCGCAGACTAACTTGGTACCAGAGTCAGACGTATAGAGCCACCTCAGTTTTTCACCCACTGTGAGATCGAACACAGGCCACGTGACTCAGATCCATCTTCTGCCTTGATCCGTGGCCAGTCTCACGCTCCAGTTTGAACTGGTCTCGCCCCCAAACTGACCCACATGTGCAGCAAACGCCTCCAGAGAAACACAGCCACCACATCTAACCCACTGTTAGAATACTGTAAACATGGAGGGGGCTGCAATGAGCCTGTATGCTCTCATTTATACGTTTATGTGCAGCTGAAGCCAGAAAATTTATAAACATGACAATGAGGATGGGGGAGGGGGAATAAAAAAGAGTAATTATGGCTTTTTGCTGAGCAATGGCTGTACTCAGTTGTGTGTGGGTGTGTGATGTAAATGGCTTCATCCTGCAAAATTTCAGGATGTGCACTTTTGTCACTGCTTCCCTGAAAGACGAATAATTTGTTCATTGTTCAGAGAAATCAGAAGTTCACAAACACAAACCTGAATCCTCCAAACCAGCAAACTGCAAAAACTTCAAAAGCTTTTATGGAGGTTCTCACACATGATGATCAGTTAATCAAGTGCAGTACTTACTCTTTTAATTCCTATGGAAGCAGTGAGGGTGTACAGGACTGCATAGAGTCTTTTTAACTGAATCACACCAACAGCTAAAGTACCAAAGTTTAACTTATACTTTGTGTAATTAAATGTAGTTATTTAGACTGTACAAAACAGGGGGAACAGCCAAGGAGCTACACAGAAGTCAGCACACACTGACTAACACCTCTATGAGGAAAATGTAACTGAAATATATAAAATCAAAGGTAAGGTAAAGGACAATACGCTTTGTATAAACTACATATTTACCAATTAAGTAAATTACATTTGACCAGATTACATTAAATTTAACAATTTAAATTGTACTTATTCAACAAACTTACATGGAAAATTACTTAAAGTCAGCATTTTAGGCATAAATATTTGAGTGCTGAATGAAAGTTCATTTTATTACTTATATCACAGGAACATGTTTTCCAAATACTTTGATTTAATCTGATCAAATGTTTGCCCTTTAAACTGGGGGTTTTCCTAAGTTTTGGGTTCAGGGATCCCTTACAGATGACAACATTTTCCAAGGACTTCCTCATAAACCTGATTTTGACTTATTTTTTTTGGTCTTAGTTTCCTTGAAGACGTTGATCTAAATATTTCTTCATGATCGCCAGCTACACAGCTCTGCCCACATCATCAAGTTCGCTGACGACACAACCGTGGTTGGACTCATCAGCAGCAACGACGAGTCGGCGTACAGAGATGAGGGTCAGCAGCTGGCGTTCTGGTGCAGCGAGAACAACCTGTCACTGAATGTGGACAAAACCAAGAAGATGATCGTTGACTTCAGGAAGACTCGCTCTACCCACACACCACGCAGCATCCACGGTTCCACGGTAGAGACTGTTAACAGCATCAAGTTCCTGGGAGTTCACATCTCAGACAACCTCAACATCTCTCCCTCTGCTACAGGACATCTTCGAC
Source organism: Etia nguti (assembly GCA_015106755.1). NCBI lineage: Eukaryota > Metazoa > Chordata > Actinopteri > Cichliformes > Cichlidae > Etia > Etia nguti. The sequence goes on from VUQG01012912.1 coordinate 26,780, forward strand.
AAGTGGTGCATCAGCAAGGCCTCCTGCATCGTGCTTGACCCCTCACACCCCTCACATGGACTTTTTTTCTCTCCTTCCATCCGGCAGACGCTATCGCAGCATCGGGGCCCGATCCTCCAGACTGCGAGACAGCTTTTTCCCACAAGCCATCAGATTCTTGAGCTCACTACCGGCTCTCCCACTCCCCCCCACCACACACACCCACACAAACCGTTAACTAACTGACTCTATTGCACTACGGACAATCCTACTCTCAAGAATCCTGCTCATGTTTACAAGCTGCTACGCTGGTCACTTTAAATCACTTCAACCTGTAATTGTAAATGTTGAATTGTTATTGATCCTTTTACCTTAGTCTTAAGTGTATATTTATTTCTCTTCTTGTATATATTGTTGTCTTTTGCACTGAATGGAACTGGAGCCTCGTCGTCTCATCTCTCTATATACTGTACTGTATACAGCAGAGATGACAATAAAGTTTACTTTCACTTTGACTAATATGCCAAACTACACAGTGACAGCAGGATAACCGGCCCAAAGATGACATGGGAGGGACTAAAGGACAAAGTATGCCTCCCTTATTGAAATACATGGTCACTGATTCATGCTGTGACCTGTAAGTTATATTTTATTTAAACAGAGTCAAAGATTAATTTTGCATACTTTTACAGTCCAAATCTTAGGTAAGAAAGTTACAGTTTTGTACCTGAGCCAGACTTGTTAAAACCTTCTGGTAATTTTTATGATGTGGGGACCCACCCAGAAATGGACCGATGACACATTTTGTTCCTCGAGTCATAGCAGAAGAGAAACTGTGTTGATGTGAGAACACTGGAACTAATCAGACTCTCCCAGAAGTGCCAGCTCCACCTTGTACCTACACCCTGCAAGGTCAAAGCTCCCCTCATCTCTGGACATTTTCAACTTTTACATGGATGTTGAATTTGAGTGAGCAAAAAGAGGGCCAAGAAGGAAGACATATCTTTTTTGGCTTCACTACATTCTTGAGAAAAAAAACAAAAAACAAGCAAGCTGATGTGACTTAAATCAGAAGATTATAATAAAACGAAGCATCTCAGTTTACATCTGTGCGAGGTCTGCCGCTCTGTACTTCAAACACTTTCCACTGGAGCAAAGGAAACCACCTATGGAGAACAAGCTGTTATTCACATCAGCGTCACTGCGACTTTTATCAGATGTGACAGTGACCATTTCATCATCTTATTCCAGAAGCT
>VUQG01012913.1:2690-16065 GCA_015106755.1 Etia nguti
TAAATTTTTTTTGTTTTTTTGTTTATTTTTTTTTTTTTTTTTTTTTTTGGGGGGGGGGGGGTGATTAAAGCTCCGATTATCTCATTAAAACTGCATTTGTAAAACTGGGCCCATCATCTCCAGCTGTTGTTGGCGTGTCTTCGCGCTGCGCTGCGTTTACATTTGACTGGTGCTGATTGGAGAGTTTGTTAGCTGGTGTCTTTTATCCAAACTGAGGCGGAGAGGTGGATGAGCTCCGCCCCGGCAGACTGATGGAAACACGGCCTCGCTGCTGGTTTTCACACCTTCAATTAACAGGACGGTTCTGTGTGAATTCCACTCAGCGCTCTCAGCTTTAACTCACAGCCTGATCGCATTTGGGCTCAGGGAGGGAGGGAAACCCCGGAGAGCTCCGAGCTCCGAAATTAATTTACGGTGTGGAATAAAAAATATTTGATTTTTATTTCTAAAATCAAACAAAAATCAAGGAAAACAAACAAACACACATTTTAATCATTTTAAATCATCTCATGTTCCAGTAAATGTTCTGCAGATTATTATGAAATGTTTTGTAAATTTTAAAGGTGTCCTTTGGAGTGTTTTTCCACTCTCAGCCATGTGCAGCAGAATCTTTCCACGCAAGATTGTGTTTTTTGTCGTGCACCGGGTTGAAGTGGGCTGGACAGATGAACGAAAAATGAAATCTGATGATCTGAGTTTATGTTTTGATTCCAGTGGATGCCATGGAGATGCTCACTCAACAAGATCAGGAAGTAACGCCACCTCACAGCCCCGCCCACACTCTAAACTCATCCTTTTTTTAAAGTTCTGCTGCGGTGGAAAATCTTCTTCTTCTGGTGAAGCTCTGCAAGGTAACCCCCCAAAAGTTAAAAGAACTCGAAGGTTTCGTGCTTGATTGAATTAAAAAAAAGTACATCTGCAAGTTAAAGTGACAAAGAAGTCTTCATTCACCTCTTTGATACGTTCTTATTCTTATTCTTACAGAAGAGCATTTAACTTATGGGTGACCATCCAGGGGAAAAAAGACTCTGAGTCCTGGACCTGTAAATCTGCTCTCAGAGATCACACATCCAAATATTCTAAGGACTTCAAGCGTCCATCATTCTGTGTTAACCTGAGCTGCAGTCCTGAGAGTTCACAGAGCTGCAGTACCAGATATTTAAACTGAAACATTTGAAGGACCAAGTTCAACAAGCTCTCTTCATGAGCTCATTCAAAAATGCCAATTTTTTGGCCCGGGGTTTTGTGCTCGTGTTTAATTAGTCCTGTTTTATTAATCATGCATGTTAAGTTAGTCTTCACATATCAGTGCACAGTCTCTTATTTCCTGTTTTACTTTGAAAGCTGGATTTCTGTGACGCCTTGTGTCAGCTGCACTTCCTGTATCCCAGTCAGCTGTCAGCGTAGACAGAGCCCTGTCTTCTTCTACGTCCTCGTCAGTTTGTTGTGCTTTGCTCATGCTTTGGGTATTCAGGTTCATATTGTACTGAAGGTCAGTGAGTAACAGCCCTTCTATATATTTTCTTTAAGTGGCAGGAAATTCCAAGTATGACACTTCAGAGAGCTCCATGAATACAAGCAAACTATCTCTGTGCAGTTTGCCACTCAGTCTGTGAAGCCATGCTTCCAAAGGAGGAAACAAAAACCTGTAGTGTGTGATAACTTTGCTCTCAGAGGATAGGAGAGGAAGACGAGAGACTTTCAAAGGTAAGGACTCCTCAGCAGGTGACATTTGATAAACTGAGGACTTAAAGCTTTTAGATAATGTCCCTGTTCAGGATGTCCAGAGTGCCAGAGCTGAAGGTAGCTGGACTCATTTGTGCTCCTGAAGATGTTTTACCTTCTATCTGAAAGGCTCCTTCAGTCAGTCAGGTACCTTATACCCTTTGATACGCTCTGATCAGCTGTAGGGTATTACTCCCAGAATGCATGGAAATATGTCTGTAGGCTTTCAGACATCCAGCTCATGGTGGTCTACAGAGAGGTGAAACTGTCCTTTGAGTTCTGGTCTCTGTTTGGTGGTTCTGTGTGCCTTTTTGGTGTCTGGATAACTAAGAACCTACAGAAATGTGTCATAAGTCATGTTAGACACTGAAGTTATTTCATGTCATGAATTTGAATCGCGATTTCATATTATTCAAAGGTCACAAGGAGGGAAAAGCTTTTTTTAGGGCTAACAAAGCAACTCTTCAGGCTGTGACTGGATATAGTGTACACACAGGTTTTATCTCCTGCTAATCACTGAAATGAAAGTTCTTCCAGATGATACTTAAACAGAATAAAAGCCCATATGCAGCCATGATAGAGCAGGAAGCCTCAAACCCAGCAGCTGATCACAGCCGGTCCACGGGGGGTTCCCCAACTGCTAAACCAAACTTTAGCCATGCATTTATAATAACTCAGGTTTGTGCTCATCTGCTGATCAGCATGCCGACCAATCGATACACAATGAAAACCCCAGAATACCTTTAAAACCTGTCTGAAAGGAGGTTCGTGTGTGAACTTGTTAATTAAAAAGCTTCATATTATCCAAAGCGCCATAATCTTCAGACACATCTCAGACATCCACGACTGTCGGGGGAATCCCCCAAACCCACAACGCTCACGTTTCACATCGAAATGAATCTTTTCACATCTTTCATATCGGCTGTCACAAAGATGGGACGCAATTAGAGCTGGAAAAAAAATATCCCAGAGAATGAGAATTTGTTTTCATGTTTTATCGACTTTATTTGTAAAGTCTTTTTTGTAACCTGCTTTAAGTTGAAGACAGTTTTGTGCGTGTACCAATAGAAATTAATTCTATTCAGAGTAGATTATACAAATCAATTCATGGAAAATGAGGGAATTAGCTTCTTATAATTTGCATGGATAGAAACTATTTAGGGGAGGTTTATACACTGGTGCTTTCAGGGAGGGACAACTCGGTACAACAACACTGATCTATTACGCTTATTTTACCCTGTAAAGTGTAATTGAGATCAATTTGGTTCTAATTAGATTCTAACGTGCTTTAAACTGTGATTAAATGACTGCATTTAAAGCTCTCATACAGCTTTCTTAAATTATCTTGTTTAAAAAAAAATTTTTTTTAATTTACACACAATATTAAGGGATCCTGGAATATGATTGAATTTAAATGCACTGCTTAAAGAAATAATGGAATATTGCTACATGCATTGTCCAATTTGCTGTGAACAAACTAACCTGCAACAGTCAGTGGAAACCAAAATGATCAAGCTTGTGAGGGCTCGAGTTCAGAATCACAAATTCCTGTGAATCATATGACCAACATAGAAAAACCCACAACCTTACAGTTTTACTGCCCGCTGTAACCACCTGTTTCTTTTTGCAGAAATGGGACATTTCATCTCCAAATCAAATCTAAATACACTCACAGCCACATTATTAGGTGCACTCGTTCAACAGCCCCTTCAATCAAATATCTGATCAGCCAATCACATGGCACCAACTCAGTGGTGAAGATGACTTCCTGAAGTTGAGCTGAACAAGCTCAGAATGGAGGGGGAAGGTGATTTAAGTGTTGTTGGACATGGCCTGGATATTTGTGTCAGATGTGCTGCTCTGAATATTTCAGAAACTGCAGATTCAAACAAGTTTTATTGGTATAGCAACAAATCACAACAACAGCTGCCTCAAAGTAAAGACCCTACATTTACACAAAGAATACAGAAAACACCAACAATCGTGTGACCCCGCCCCCCATGAGCCAGCGCTTTGGTGACAGTGGAAGCCAATCTGGGATTTTCCAACACAAAAATTTCAAAGGTTTACGGAGGATTGTCAAAAATACGTAGGTCAAAAGAGAATGGCCAGACTGCTTTGAGCTGATAGGAAGGCAACAATAATTTAAATAACCGCTTGTTGCAACCAAAGTATGCAGCAGCTGGGCGGCTCACAAAAACTGGAAAACAGAAGATTGGAAAAATGGCGCCTGGCCTGATCAGTGGTTGATGGTCATGATGTGGGGATACTTACATCGTTTAAACTCCACAGCCTTCCTGAGTATTGTTGCTGACCGTGTCGCTCCCTTTGTGCCCACAGTGCACGATCTTCTGATGCCACAGAGCTCAGATCATCTCACACCAGTTTCTTCAACATGATGATGAGTTCAGTGTACTCAGATGGCCACAATCACCCGATGTCAATCCATCTGGATTACAGATTCCCGTTGTGGAAGCAGCCGACGAATCTGCAGCGAGTGTGTGATGCTGTCATGTCAACAAGGAGGAAAATATCTGAAGAATTTTTCCAGTGACTTGTTGAATCTGTGCCACAAATTATTAAAGCGGCTCTGAAGGGAAAATGAGATCCAACCTGGTTTTATCCAGGCGTACCTAATAAAGTGTTTTCATATTTTCCCTTATTCTTGACTGGTTTACAGTAAGCTGTCTACCTCATTTTATATATAATGGAAACAAATGGCACACACCTTATGGAGCTCAAAGTGTAAATAAATAAATAAATATTAAAATTTGTTTTGTTTCTGCAAATCACAGCATGGGTACTTAAAAACAGATGATTGCTAGATCAAGAAAGTAGGAAGAAAACAGTTCCTACATAAATGTGTTTGCATAAAAGTTGTGGTTTGGGGTTTTTTGCCTGTCCCGTTTGGTACTTTAACAATCAGAATTATTGTCTGAAGGCCAAGAAAGATGCCCAACAGATTTATTTTACCAAGTGGATCATCATGGCTTTGCCGTGTTGGTCCATTTGATTGACCTTTGTTATTATTATTTATTTTATTTTATTTTATTTTATTTTATTTTATTTTATTTTATTACAGACAGGACAGACATGACTAGGGGATAAGAAAGAAAGAAAGTGAGGGTGTATTTTTAAAATTAATTTATTCTTTGCCAAGTCAAATGAATTTTTCAAAGTCTTATTGATTTCTTTATTTTTGTTCCATGTCGAGCTGTTTCCACCATCTAAACAGACCAACAGCTCTGTGGGGTCGGGAGGAAACGAATGAGTGAGTCTGGTTTTGGTGTGATTTGTCCCTGAGCTACAGTGGATTTGTTTTTTCACGTCGAAGCCGTCTGATATGTGAGAGTGGGCCGTCACAAACCAATTCAGTAAAAATAAATCAATAAACCACCTTTCATAAGAGCTGTTCCCCTTTTGAACATCTTTGGGAATCCGTGTTTCTCAGTGGGGTTAAAACAAACAGCAAAAAATAGACACAACCGTTGTTCTCTCTGGAGACACAAACACACTTTCTAAGATGCATTTCCTGCCCTGTTGTCTCATCCCATTAAAGGCCCATTCCACTAATCCCAATCCTGAGCTTTTAAAAGCTTTTGTAACAGACACCTTTTCTCCGGCGGCGCCTCGGGCTTCTTTAATCCGCAGTATTCCAGATCACAGGTCTGGTTTCAACCCGAGGCAACCCAAACCAAAATACAACAGATGGGGTTCGTTTGAGAAACGGTTCCTCTCAGTGAGAGTCATTGTTGTAAAGTTTGTTACTGACATGCTGTAAATGGCTAAATGCGACTGACAGAGAAGCTGGAACAGATCCCGAGGATAGAAGTGTGTGTTTGTGCAGGCCTGAGGACTGATGAGCTGATAAGTTAAGCCTGAGTTTAAGTCACAGCATGATACTCACACCTGATCCTCCAGTGTTGGCCCAGATGTTTAGGCCAAGTCAAGGCTCTCTGAATCACAAGAACCACAATGATGCCAGATATGATGACTGCTGTCTGGATAAATGTGCCTGTTAGGAGGACAAAGTAACTTTGGGATTATTCTCACCTGTGAAAACACACGAGGGTGCCGAACACATGCCGAGTTTTCCAAAGTCTTCAAACGAGTCACACAAATTGGGCAGGGACCCGGATGTCCCACAGTTAGCATCGCACATTTGCAGCTCTAGACATTAGACTGGTCCAAAAGTCCAGGTCAGCTGGATCTGCATCGTGTCCAGCTAAGCTTTCAGTGAATCCACGGTGAGCACCCAGGTGCCACCTGTCGCCTAAATCTGGTGGAGCATTTTCAGTAGTGAGGACACATCTGATGCATGAATCTAACAGAGAACTTTCCAGATGTTTTACCTGGCAGAGAATACTAAAGCAGAGACAGAGGGAGGCATGTAGAAGCATGCTAAACATACAGACACACACAGGGAAACCTAGAAACACTCAACATTCAACATTTAAAACATGCACCTTTCAAAAGAGTAGATGAGCACACCCTAACATTACCTGGAAACAGAATGAAATCTGAACAGCTTTCAGCCCACTTTCAACCTGTTCAGCTATCAGATTTGTGCATCTTGTTACCTCTGACCTTTTAACCTCCTGAGTCCTCTTAGTTTGTTTTTATTCACTGACAAAATCACACTTGTAACTGAAAAAAACTGCTTCATAGAAATCCCCACGTTGTTCTTTAAAAGTCTCCTGACTGCTGCACGCCGCTCACAGCAGATAATTCAGGTGAATGTACATGTCAGCCATGTTATCAGAGTGCAGATCAGCAGGCAAAGTGTGTGTGTGTGTGTGTGTGTGTGTGTGTGTGTGTGTGTGTGTGTGTGTGTGTGTGTGTGTGTGTGTGTGTGTGTGTGTGCAAAGACTAGAAAGTCATGTAATGTAAACACTGGATGATCTGTGGCTGCTCTCAGCAGCACTGCACTGACGGCCTGAAGGCTTCAACTTTGATCCGAGTCCTGCTGAATAAAAACGTGTGTGTGTGTGTGTGTGCGCGCGCACACGTGTGTGAGAGATTGGCATAGCGGCATGCCTCTCAGGGTCAGCGATGTCTCCCCCGGTTTGATGCCGACGCAGTCTGACAGGTGCTAAAATGTGCTTCAGCCTCACCTTGTGCTACCTGAGGCGGGGGAGACACACACACACGCACACTGCAAAAAATCCAGTTTTATCACACAACACATATAACTTCTGTTATACAACACTACAAGGAAGGAAGGAACATGTTTTAATAAACTGGAAGTTGTTCGCTGTGGATTTGCAGTGCATTATGGGATGAGCACTTCCTTCACCGATCTTTTCATGATTCACCTCGTAGCTGGTCAGTTTGACTCGAGGCTTTAAAACTCTCTACAGAAGGATTTTCTGAAACATCACTAGAGAAAATAAAGATATAATTCAGTTCCAGAATCGGAGTCCTTAAAAGATCAGGAAGTCGCTGCTGAGCTCCAAACAGCTGGAGCTGCAGATTTCCTGATATTTTTACCGTAACGTAGGTAACGTTCATACCTTCATACACTACAACACAGTTTCATATGTTTGTCATTGGAAGCAAATGATCAGTTTAACGAAGCTGAAGTGCGAAAACACATTATGCACACACGGTATGTAAGTCTTATCAGTATTAAACACTGATAACACTTACATACCGATGTGTGCATACCGACATTTTTAATGTCAGTCTTAATATTTAGTTTAATCATTGCATTTATTAATAAAATGACTTTTTTACTCTTGATTGCATACTTTGTGTACATGTGCTACATTAATCCTAAACCACAATCGATAAACCTGATTTAGCCTGTGTCTTAAACTAAAAATGTAAAGGTTTATGTTTTAAACCTTACATTTCTTCGTGAATGTAAATCAAGTGAAAATGACAAGTAAACTATAAACGATCCCTTTGCAGTGATAATTATGTTCCAGTATTTCATTAGATGAAACAGAAGGAGACATTTATTATGTCTCATTGTGCCAAAATAATCAGAAGTTGTAATTAGGAGTGAAAGCTGAAACTGCTGATGTCATCGTGTGGTTGTTTGCGTCTGCGTTACTGTAATATTTAATACCTATTACACTCATTACCTCACAGGTCTTTGATCTGTAGTTGGACCACATACTCTATATAGGGACCTGCTCACACATATTTATACAGTACGCACAGCATCGTATATTAAAACGTGTTCAGTCAGGCTCGCTGTCGTCTCTGCGACCTCCAATCTCGTTTGGAAAAAATAACATGTCATGTTTAATTTATGGGATGAAATCAGACAGTATGTAAGAGGTTACACAGACGGCAGAGCTCATAGATTATTAATATGAAACCCAACATCCACATTGCTTTCAGAAAAGGAAAACTTAAACCGTCTAAGGCCTTTAGTATGGGATGAAACTGCTCAAACCAGCTTTCCTTGTGAGGCTGTCCTCAGTGGACTGATAGGATTAACTTCCACGCTGCGTTTAAGGACACTTTGTGTCACATTAACACATTTTTAAGCAGATGTGTTCTGGTGTTTTCTTGTTTTCTGCTACGTATCTCCTGTTGCAGAGGTAGATGCTCGTGTTAAACGTCACTCTCGGATGTATATGATGTCACAAAGAGCATATATCCCTCTATGGCAGGGGTGGGGAACTCCAGGCCTCGAGGGCCGGTGTCCTGCAGGTTGTAGATGTGTCCTTGATCCAACACAGCTGATTTAAATGGCTAAATTACCTCCTCAACATGTCTTGAAGTTCTCCAGAGGCCTGGTAATGAACTAATCACGTGATTCAGGTGTGTTGACCCAGGGTGAGATCTAAAACCTTCAGGACACCGGCCCTCGAGGTCTGGAGTTCCCCACCCCTGCTCCATGGTCACTATAGGCACAGAAATACAGTGTCCCACACCTGCTGTTCAAACTGCTTGTTTCGAGGGGCAGCCATTCAGAATCAGGTCAGCTGAGGATGAATCAGGTCAGCTGAGGATGAACAGAAGTCCTGCATAAAGATATCAGAGATCAACGATGGTCAAAGTGACTGGCGATACTCGCCAGCTAAATCAGACATGAGCTATCGATTCCTATTAACATCATTATTAAGGTATTCAGAATAAAACAAATCTGCCTTGCTATAGTTTCATGTCGATTCTCCACATGTAACCGACACTTGCAACACAGACGCGTCCCGGCACGCCCGCGCTCCTGCTCGCTTTGAACTTGATGCGTGTGCAGCACAGCTCTGCGGCTCCATCGTCATCATCAAAGGACAGAAAACAAAAGGAGGATATTTCAGACTCTTGTGCTGATTTTTAAACTGGAGCTTAATCTGACTGCATTTGTAGACACGCTTGTTTATCTGACCTCAAATGACAGCAAATCTCAGCACTTAATACTGTTTTAGCTGTTTGGCGGATGCCTGCCCACTTCTCTTAACTAATACGGTAAATCATTCATCATCGTACATTGTTGTTTTAACGCTTCTTAATGCTTGATGTGAGTAATAAGTATCACATGGCGAGCTGGAACCCGAATAAACATTTCAACTCCTGCTGCTGTTTTTGAATAACACGAAATGCAAAATTCATACATGACTAAACAAAACGAGGAAGAGTTCACTCGGGAAGCAAATGAATATATGAGTAAAATTAGAGAATTTAGTCCTCAAAACATAGGATTCATGGCAGGTGTGTTATGTGTCAGATATCTGCATTAAGAAGACGCCAACAGCACAAGCACGCTCACAAGGCTCCGTGACTCCAGTTTGAAGAGGTAAGTGTAGCAGCTACAGCCGCCTGTGTCAGCATCCACCTGTCAGTCAAAGTGCTATGGAAACAGAAATCAGGGGTTTTATTTGTGCTGCTAATTGGACAATATAACATGGGAGGGTTGGCGCACTTTTGCTGCTTCTAGTGGACATAAGAGGAACTGCAGGTTTAGCTACACGTCAACCTTCCGCTAGTCTTCAGGTTGGATGTTTTCTAGGTTCCCACCACCACCAGCACCACCACATCACAATGCTGGAGGAAGAATAGGTCAAAGCAAAAACTGGAGTTATGAGAGTTCTGTCACCCAAACCCTTTGCAGACGATCGCCAGTCAGCGGAGATGAAGAATCTTTTGGCGTGAAGCGAAGGAGCGCCTCGTCTCAAAAGCCTTTTCGGCAGCGTGGTGGACGCAGACTTCCTGTCCTGTTAAAGAGCTGCCAGTCAGCGGAGCAGCTGTCAGTTTACAGCGGAAGCTGCGGTCGGATATTTTACACCATCTTTCCTGGAAACCCAACACTGCAACGAGCAGCCGAACAGCAGGAGGGAAGAGAGGGAAAGTTTTCACTCGCTCCCTGGAGTGGAGAGAAGATGAATGAGGGAAAAGGGGGAAAAGTTCATGACGGGGTGATAACGAGGTCGTCTACAGATGCTCAGTGTTTGAGTTCACCCGTATGTCATCATGTAGATTTATCTTCAAAGTGTAGGGCCAAAATCATGAAGATTATTAAGCAAGCAGATCTGGAGATGAAGGTTTTGGCAAAAATCATTCAAATTGACTCAGACATTCCAACTGAAAGCAGCTTGTAGAGAATCACCACCAGAGACATGGATGTCTGAGGAAGATGGATCATAGAGATGGAAGATTTCATCTAAAAAATACAAAGCAAATATTTATTTAATGACAAATAACATATCTAAAAATAAAAGTGGTCTGGTCATGAAAAAACTGGACCCTTTAAACTCTTTAAAAGCAGTGCGAGAAGAACGACATATTGCTCGTGTCCACCAACACAAGTCTCACAGCAGTTCAATCAGGAAATATCACCTATGTGTGTCTAGTTTGTTTATCTGGACACAATTTTCTATTTTTAAAGGACTAAACAGTCTGTTGCTGAGCAACACAAGCAAAGAGATCTTTTTCAAGACCAGTTTACATTCTTCCATTACATCGGGCTGTCATCTGCAAAAATATTCTGTGTCTGGAATCACTCACATGGATGCTGTCGCATTATTTAAAGCAGACAAGCAAAGCGCCCGCTTTGATTCCAGCAGGAGACGAATCTGTGTCCGTTCGATTCTCTCCTGTCGTCAGCAGCTCTCTCCAGAGAGGCTGTTGGTGTGTGTGGTGGAGAATGAATGTTGTGAACCTGTTTACCTCCTTGCATCTTCTCACTTCACTGAGAGTGTCTGAATTTTCGAGATTTGAGCATCGTGTCATTTTAGCCCCAGTAAAAAGCATTAAAATGAAGAGCAACGCTCAGAGTTTAGTAAAGTACCAGAAAATATTAAGCATTTGTTACTGCTGCAGTAGCTTCCATTCAAATTTTATCAAGTGAAACTCTGTTTGGGTTTTATTAAAGCTTAAAGATGGAGGCACCAAAGCAGCTCTGTAGCTAACTGCAGTTCCTGACTGGACCTCTGTTTGTGCTGTCGGAGCCTCCTGCAGCATTTATCTGTCTGTCCATATGACTTGCTGTGCGGTGCACACCTTCCAAAAAGTTTTTGCATCAGTTTTGGAGAGTAACATTTTCTATTTGGACATTAGTCAGCAGGTTGGATCCAAATTCTTTCTTTGTACAGCTGCACACATAAGGTCTTGCTAACCAAGCTAGTGACTGTTAATGTATCTTAGCACTCCATGCTTTTGTGCAGATATCATGATTCTGGCTCCAAAAAAACAACATTGCATAGATTACATCAACAGTAATGCTAGTTTGGGCGTGTAGACACTGTGCTCCTGGTGTCCTTTACTCGAAGTGTCAGAACACACACATTTTCAGAAATGACCATCACTTTGATCTAAACTACACACCTGTGCAGGTTTGTAATTGCATCTTGCACTGCTGTAATGACAAAGTCAGTCCAAAGTCAAACACAAAGACCTATATTTGCTTTGCAGCTTTTAAATATTCTCAGTTTTACGTGCTTTATACTTCACATTGTGCTTGGAAACATCTGGCCGATGTGTAACTCTGACTGTGCAGCCATCACTCAGGATGTACTCAGAAAAATGTGGCGTGTGTTGTTTCCACCTGATCGTGCTCTCACGTCTCATGATGACATTTAATGGATTGTGTATGAAGGAGAGGTGATTTGGAAATGTAATCGCTTTTTGGTTTCAACAGCTTTGAAATAATAATCCAAAATAAGGTGTTAAATACAGCAAAATGGACAGATTGAATCTGCGATAGAGAAATGTGGAAACCCTGACTACGGGAGAGAGTAAGGTGAGGCGCACTGGGTTTGACCCTCGGGGCAGCCCAGGGGTGAGGGGCTGCACCAGGACTACCGGTGGTCCACTTCCTTATCTTTCAGGCGGAGCGCCCCGCCGAGCCGGTAGGCCGGGGGTATCGGGTTCGGGCCAGGGCAAGAGGTCGTGACCTCTGCCAGGAGCGAGGGCTACTGTTCTGCTCCACTCGAGCTTATAAAAGAGACGCCTGTTTTCAGAGAGGGGAGGCAGCGGCGGATGTTTTACACACACACACACACACACAGCGAAAGTCTTTATGTAATAACGGTGAAGCCAGAAGGTTCACCTCCTGAACATTAGCACATCAGACTCTAAGGAGTTTCTAAGAACTCTGAACCTTTTGTCAGGTTTTTGCATGTTTGAGTAAAACTTTATTTCATTATGACAGTAAACTAGAAACAGGCATTCATTTCCTGTTGATGAAGCTGCAGAAGAAGGTTGGAAAAATCCTCCCAAAGGTACACCTCGTCTCTGTTTCTCTCACCTCGTCTCTGTTTCTCTCACCTCGTCTCTGTTTCTCTCATCTTGTTTTCATCCTTCTCGTTTGGGCATGTTTGGTTTTCGTTAGTATTAAATTCAGCATCACACACTGCAGCATGTCCCATCTTTTTACTTTTGCCTACAATAGTTTGAGCTAGTTTCAAGTCACTAATGGATGTTCATTAAACAGCAAGTCCAAAAACTGCAGTTCCTTTAACGTTCATTTGACTGGCTACAAAAATTGGTCATTCCATCCTCGGAGACAAACAGTGAAGCTTGATGTGCAGCTAATTGTACCAACAAAGAGTAACGGAAGTCTGTCCTCCAGTACTGATGAGATAAATTCAGAGATTTTATTATGTAATAAAATTAAAATTAAAAAAAGCAATACAGTGTTCCCTCATTTATCGCGGGAGTTACGTTCTAAAAATAACCCGCGATAGGTGAAATTGGTGAAGTAGCCAGCTTTATTTTTTACAAATATTATAGATGTTTTAAGGCTGTAAAACCCCTCACTACACGCTTTATAAGGTTTTTTCTCAGACAGGCATGAACATTTTCACACTTTTCTCTCTTGTTTTAACACTTTTAAAGTTCAGACCTTTGTAGAAAATAAGTCCAGTATTATAGAATGAAACCAAAGATCAAACCCTGTTTTCAGGTCCAGAACATGGGAATAGAGCAGCTGTGAGAGAATTCAACATTAATGAATCAATGGTACGGAAGTGGAGGAAGCAAGAAGAATGAGTTGAGTAAAGTTTGACTTATCTGACTGTTTTGTTTCACTTAATGCGCCTTATAATCGGGAAAATACGGTAACTTCTACCTTCCTTTAGCATGTCCAGAAGTCCAACTTTTTGTGCGATGGTTAGCACCTTCCTCGGCCTTTTGGGTGCTACTGCAGGTGCCTTTGACGGTGCAAAACGTTTTGTCGACATTTTTATGTTTGTTGGGG
>VUQG01012916.1:4219-41663 GCA_015106755.1 Etia nguti
GTTATAGATATATATATATATATATATATATATATATATGTATATATATATATATATATATATATATATATATGTGTGTATATATATATATATATATATATATATATATAGTGTGTGTGTGTGTGTGTGTGTATCAAAAAGGAGAATTGACATATGTAAATACCCATATTTACACATATTTCCCCCCCCAAAGTTTTATTTGTTATAATTAATCCCTGGTACTTCTGATCAAAAACTAAATAAATAAATAAATAAATAAAAGTTTCAAGAAATTAAATCACTGTCTCGTCTCCGCTCTGACACGCAGCAGCGGCATTTAAGACGATGCGACTGCATGTCAAGAGTTTGGAAAATGTTTTTGGAGCCTATGTGCACCCATTAGGAGAGGTGTAATGTATTGACAGAGAGCAATTTATCTTTTGCCCCGCTTCCTAATGGCCTGTGCAGAGGAGAGAGGAGAGGTGGCATGGAGGAGGAGGAGGAGGAGGAGGAGGAGGAGGTGGAGAGGGAAGAAGGAGCACCGACGGTCCAGCAGCTCCACCCGCCAAACATCAACTCACACTTTCAGGCAACTGTGGGGAGGATGATCGAGGCGTCTGAGTGGTGGTTAAGAAGTTTTATTTCTGTAGAGGTGTTATATCAGTTTCCCCCCCTTTTTTTTCTCCTCCTGTGCAGGCTGCTGGCTGGCTCCCTCGCGTTATTCCAACGTCACCAATCGATCTGAGCTTCCCTGCAGAGGGGAGCTGACACCACTGGTTGTAAGTTAAATATTAATCCTTTTGGATTTAAGGGAGGGGTTCGTCATCAGATTTAAGTTGATTTAGATAAATTTGCTGCAGAATGGAGGCTCATTTAGGCTCTTTTTGCACATCGTGTAAACATAATATTAATGTCCACATTTTTATCTGTCAAAGATGCTCTGCACGATTGAATAAAAATAATAATAGTAATAACAGCCTTGTTATTTTGATATAGGTTTTACAAAAAACGAACAAACAAACAAACAAAACAAACCTCTTGAAATATGTACAAACACATAATGTCGTTGGTTTATAAGTAAGGGGATCTGAGAAGTTCAGGTCAGCCTCTCCACGGTCTCCCACTTACACATAATACAGTAAAACTTAGAAAAATAGCTCTCCACAGCGTACTGTATATTAGATTTCGTCACTCTGCCCTGTGCTCCTGCAACCAGGATACTATACTCCGGGCTACAAATCCTGTGAACAGATGGCGCATCAATTTGATTCCATCTTCTACACCGTGAAAGATTGATTTTGCACTTGCTTTTAATTTTGCCCATAATTAATTGGATCATTACAACTGTTTTCCATTGATCCCCTAGTTGAAACGTAAAATTAAAACACGATCTATGTTTCGTTTCTCTGATTTTATTTCAATATATTTATTCATTTGTTCTGCTGAAGAGCATCCTACATTGTTTCTGGCGCTGTCAGCTGAGAGTCTGTTCCCTGAAAGATGCAGCAGATTAATATTTCAGAGTTATAAAGTCATTATAACCTCAGAGTGTGGCCTCACTGAATAACAGCACAGACAGGGAAACACACGTCCGGTCCTCTCTATCTCTTAACGAAAAAAAAAAAATCGTTTTATTTTTTAATGTTTTATTTTATGACAGTGGCATTATAATATCTCCCATAGTGCTCATGTGATGTTATAGTATATTAATAATTAAATAATTAATATGTCTAAACACCAGTTCTCAAGCTCTTGTTAATGCAACCGGTCAGCTTTAAAAATATATTTAATATGTTAATATAGTGCGTGCAAGTTTAAAAACGAACCTTTTGCAATACGTAACTTTGCAGATATTAAATCAACACTGCACATCACAATAAGAATAAACAGTAATAATTAAGCAATCTAAAGAGGGTTTTACCTCGATTTTACGGATGTCAGCAATTCAGTCCATTCACACTTAACTGGAATCAATTACTCTTTAATAATATCGTTTATCCACTTAGAAATAAGGCTGAACTTGATATCTGAGCGTCTTCTGAATAGATTTACAGGTAAATAAAATAAGCCATTGCAAACTGTTGTCATTAACATTTGTTAAAGAATAATCTGTCAGCCTTTGATCGACATTTTGACGCCACTCTGTAGGCCCCACACTTCAGATTTTAGTTGTTGCTTTGTGTGCGCACTTAGAGTAAGTGTGTCAGTTCACTTCAGGCAATTTAACCGCTTACTGTCTTTGATGGCAAATCATGAAAAATTAAGAATAGGCGTAAAAGTCATTGCCATAGTTTACAGCTGCCAGGGTCGTATTTCAGAAGATAAAACCCACACAGGAAGAACTTTTTGCTGCTCTGAGGATCCGTACTGTAACTGTAAAGGTCCTTACAGCGACCTTAAAAAAACACACAAAACAAAACAACAACAAAAAAACAAAAACAAAAAACTGTTACCTTCATCCGTTTTGCTGTTAACTGCAATTAAAGCCTTTCCATGTCTGCTGTGTTTTCAGGTTGGCTGTTCATCTGATGATCTGTCCCGTCATTAGTCCTCAACAGCAGCCCTCCACCCCCTCAACGCACACACACATAATGAGTGGTTCCAGTCATTTTGTATTGTATTAAAGATCCAAATGCAAGTGAGATCAGGTTACATTACTTTGATTAGAAAACACTTTGTTAAATTACTTTTCATAGCCTGAGCACAAAGGCAGTCAGACAGTGGAGTTTCTGAGCTTTTCCATGCCTCAGGTAGAGCAAATCATTAAGAAAAATTAACATCTCATTTGCATTTAAACATGAAAGAAAAAAATTGCATTTATTATTATTATTATTATTTTTATTATTTTTATTATTATTATTATTGTTGTTGTTTAGCAGGGTTACATGTTACAGCTATCATTCTTTGACACCCTAAATTGGGGAATAAAGATAAAGAACTGGCTCTTCATTCATTATGCAGATTTCGAAGTTACTGTTAAATATGCCCTGCAGTGTCGGATTAAAAATAGGACTGTATCTTGTCATTTTCAAAAGTATTCTCCATGTTGCATTTATTGCACTGGGAACAAGGGCTAAATCCTTCCTCTTCCCCATCAAACTTTCCACATGAATAGTTAAATGTGTGCCCCTCTGGTTTTAACTTCACAAAGACTGACAAGGCTTTGCAGCAAAAATGGTAAGGGCATCAGGAATGA
This sequence comes from Etia nguti, assembly GCA_015106755.1. Taxonomy (NCBI): domain Eukaryota; kingdom Metazoa; phylum Chordata; class Actinopteri; order Cichliformes; family Cichlidae; genus Etia; species Etia nguti. Next base: position 7,395 of record VUQG01012916.1, read on the forward strand.
AAGTCAGGAGTGTTCTGGATAACTGTAAAGGAAATCATATGTATCTTTATTGTTTGTTCAATAAAAGTTAATTGCCACTAATGTCCAGCTATGATCATTTCCCAAGACTTCTCTTTTATCATTTTACACAAATGAAAATAAAAGTATCCCCTTCATCATCAACCACCACTAACAGTGACTACCAGAGCTGCACACAAGCATGTCTTTCAGTGGATAAAGGCAGCACACATTAGCCAGCCTCCCATAAGGCCCTGGGTTCATCACTATGGGAGAAGCAGGATCTTGTCTCTCTCTATCTTTTCCTCTCTCTTTTCCTCTATGTGTGTGTGTGTGTGTGTGTGTGTGCAACAGAGATCAGCCCGAGGCGGCTCAGAGGTGTCCCGCCAGCTGCCTCTGTCCCATCCAGACAGCCAACAGCTTCCAATCACATGTCAGCAATATGGGAAACAGAGCTTCTGTCCAGTGGGCCGCTGACATGTGTTAGCCTATGGCATGTGAATGCATAATATAGCAGTCACCTCCTGGTGGCAGACTTTAAACTCAAAAGGTTGTTTTTTTTTTTGTGTAGCTCAGACAATTTGATTTTCTTAATTTTTCACACATTGTCTTGTTGTTTTTGTTCCTTCTCTGTCTTTGTCCTTGCTAGTTATCTTCAGCATAATAATCGTGATTATATGAGCAATGATAGCTGCGCCGTGTGACTTGCTGATTAGTTTGTGTGTCTGTGGGTGCGGGAGAAGCTGTGTATACACATATATTCCTCTCCCCAGAAATCTACGGATGAGCAGCTCCCACATAAGCTCCTGATCACTTCTGTAAATGCTTCCTGTCACCTTCAGTGGTGTAATGATCATGAAAATTGTGACCTTGATCTATGGAAAGCCATAATGTGACTGAATGGCCTCCTCCCACATACTTTCTCACCGGCTCTGAGCTCAGAGGTACGCTAAAGGACGGCTCTGAGGAAGATTGTTTAGCGGTAATAAAAAGCCAGTAGTTTGGCTTGTAATGGTTCGGGCATTCCTCCTCTTCACAGCCATTTGGCTAAATCTTCAGTGATGGAGGCCTGTGTGAATTTAGATGAGAATCTGGGAGATGTTGACGCATGTCCTCAGGCACTGAAGAGATTTTATTGTCTGCTGGTCCAACATGATCAAGCACATAACTGTGTTTAGGGGACAAAAGAGTGCAACGATGATGTTGTGTCCTGTAGTTATCATTTAGGGGTCTGATTTTAAAATCTTTTTGTAATGTAATCATGCACAAAATGTTGCTGGCTGCTGTCGTCTTCTGGCTTATTAATATTGTTTACTTGTAGGCTGAAAGATAAGAGCTGCAATCTGTGATTATGACTATAAAAACATTTCTAAATTTTATTTTTTGTGGTTTAAATAAAGTACGAGTTTACATGAATTTTAATGGGTGACAGTCAGATGTGTTAGGCATGAGGACAACTTTTCCTGCATTTGTTTTTCATTATTGTTTTGCTCCAAGTGAAGACAGAAAAAGAAAAAAAAAACTCTGGCATGATGCTGCTCGAATTCTCATTTAGTCTGGAAAATCTGGTTTGCGCAACATTGTTTATGATCACACCCTTGCCAGCTTTTCATATTTAAACGAGCAAAGGTTTAATTACCAAATGATGACAGTGTCATATGGTGCCATGATGGCACAGGGTGTCTAATGAATGCAGAGGAGCCAGGGATGCGTATGCGACACTGAGTGACAGTGGGATGCACAGATCAAAACAGGAAAAAAAGAAGGGGGAGAGACAGTAAAACATCTGTAATTTGCAATTCACTAATGTTCAATGGTTGCTCATGGATTAAGAATTTTAAACTATTGTCTGCCAGATGGAAGCGAAGAGGGAGGGAGGGATGGAGGAGGAGGGCGCTTCTAAGCAGCATATTTACATCTGTATATCAACCCTAGATTTAGTAATCAGACAGAGGAAAAACCAACTGCCTCCAAAAACACTCTCGGGGCATCACATCTATTACCTATTTTCCAGCAGCATAAACATTAGAAAACGATTCTACCATTTTTTCAGAGGTGTATTTAAATTTGCCAGGACAGCTTGCAGACTGTGGGGAGTTTTGTGCACAAGTTGCTCTATCTATCTCGATATAATCACGAGACAGTTTGGAGTGCTGGACTCGGGTCTGCTCACACATCAGAGTTAATTTCACCGGGATGTTGATGTGCTCTGAAATATTGCACTGAAGTAATATCAGTTAGTGGGCCGCCAAAAGATGTACATGCTTAACCAGGCATGAAACCTTGCTGAATTACATCGTATTTATACTTATCTCAGATCAACGCTTTTGTCATTAAAATTTGGTCTGGTTGCCCGTGTGGTTTATGGATCTGTTTAATGATGCACTGTGTAATAGTGTTACAATGTATAGCCGCATGATGTACTGGCACATTTCACTCAGAGGCTTCAATAAATAACCACAGCAACCTTCAAGTTTCATCTCTCTTCAGAGGCTTCCTCTGCTTCCACAATTCTCGTTGTTGCTGTAGAGTCTCTTTACATCACTATGCTCTTATACATCATCTGGGGTACATTACTGTGCAAAAGTCTTGAATCACCCTGCATTTCTTTATATTTTCCTTCCAAGCAATCTGACTCTTTTGCAACTTTTTAAAGTGGTTTTGAGCAGTAGTTCTCCAGGCTTTCTGAAGGTCTTTCAAAGTTTTTCTTTGGGCATTGGCTGCTTTTCCACTAATTTTCTGTCCAGTTCTTACAAAAGGAACAATTCTAAATTAAAATTTTTAAGGCCTGTGAGTACACACATTCATTTGTCATGCCAAAGATAACACGCAATTCTACAGGATCTCAGAGATCTGGTCTTTCAGCTGATTCAGCGATTGTTCCCTGAAGCCTCCTCAGAAATTGTCTCAGTGGAAGGATAGCTGTTAGGAATCCATTCTTAAGGAGGGAGGGAGAAAAAGCTGAGGGATGCCATATTACACAAGAAGCAGATAACGAATCAGTAACAACAGATCTGATGGAGAGATGAATCCGAGCTAGAAGTTTTTGGTTCAAATCCATGTCAACATACATGGAAGAGGTACAACAGTGATCCATCTGTAAAACATGGTGGGGGCATTGTCATGGTTTGGGGCTGCATTTCAGCCAGTGGTGCTGGTGGTCTTGTCAAAATTGATAGGATATTATCAGATTTGGATCCACCATGTAATAAAAGCATATGACTGATAAGGGCTTAGTTTTTAAGCACGACAATGACTGCAAATACACTGCCAATGCAGGAAAAGCATACCTGGATAAAAAAACCCCCACACACAATGGAAAACTATCGGTTATGGATTGGCCTCCTCACCAGCTGAAGGATCATCTTGACAGAGAACTGACAAAGAGAAGGCAGAGTGTAGTGAAGAATAAAGGTGGTTGGAACAAATATTGACTTTCAAACTTGTCAGAATTGTACAAACTCCTGATATACTATATTACTTTTTATCTTTGCAGATTTTTGAATAAAAATCTGTTTTCCTGGCAAATATAAAAAAAAAAATGAGGGGTGATTCAAAACTTGTGTTCAGTACTGTATTTTAAAATTGTTGAAACATGTGAACATTTACATTATGTTGCTGGTTTGAAAGTGCAAAACTTTACATGCAAGTTTTTCAACCCACTTCTGTGTTTTGTACTTACATATTAAATGTAGTGGTTAATAGTAACATACAATGTAAAAATGATACAATACAATAGAATACCTCAAAATGAAACCTATGAACAGTGCTTAATCAACTTTCTGCCACTGTACTTCGCAGTACTGCTGATCCAGATGGAGATTTCCAAACCATGCAGGATGGATGCATTTTAAGTCCAATATAGTTTGCGATTGATTTCAAATCATTTCCAAATCTCTTGTAATCAATCAGGCTGCTTTTTAATCCCTCACTGTATTATATTTGATTTGACAGAGTTCAGAGTGATGAATTACAATACTCATGCAAGCGTCAGTAGTCTGCCAATTGATTTTTATGCCATACGGAAATTAATGGAAACCAATCGCTGCCTTCAGCAATGGGTCCCTGTATAGAGCCAGGCTCTTCAAAGTGGCCATAATCATGGCCTGTATATAAAAGGCGGCTGTAGTCTCTAGTCTGATCAGTCACAAGTATGCACACTTTCTTATGGTCAGTAGGGGGTGACTGTATAGAAGTCTATGAGAAAATGACCTGGTTCCTAATTTGACCAGTAAACAATTTCCTAATGAACTTGCTTGTTTTAAGTCTTTAAACCAGTTGTCACAATGGGCATGCAGGGTTATTGGTTTCTCAGTCAGATCCACCTTCATCTTTTTTAGGATTCAGTTGTACTCAAAGACACACTAAAGAGTGGGCTGTTTAGTCTTCAGTAAACTTTTTAAGTCTCTAGCACGTTTATCTTGTTTCATGTAGAAGCACATTGTCAACCAAATTGTGACTTATTCATACTAAAGTGATAATAAGAAATGTACCCACTTGGGACTGGGAAAGATTGGTCTTTGATTGGTTGAATTTTTTTTGCATTCAGTGACTACTAGTTTTTGCAGTGACCAACTAATTGCTCTGAGACTCAAGATGCAACTCCAGCAATTTCTAAGAAACCACTTTCAATCACAAGACAATTGCACATGTTGCCTAATGGCAAGCAACCTGTTCCCAAACAGTAACCATTCCATCTTGATGCATCAAAGCCATTCTGAAGATAGTAACTTACTTCAAGTGGTCACAAACCTGGCTTCTGTCATGGAAGCAACCAATTCAAAGGATCTAGATTGCGAGGTCATTGCACTAGTGTGACTGCAGCAATAACTAGCTAGTTTTAGTTGATAAGCTTGATACATTTTTCTCAAATATGGTCATGTCCAATTCCAAAGGACCAAGCTGGGACCAAACTTTTCCCACAGACCAGTGTGTGACATCACAGTGGCTACATCCCACTTTATGCACCGGCTGTGTTAACTAACTAACATGATGGAAAAACAGAAAAATACAGCTAGTAAGTGTTTCAAATAAAAAATGGCTTTAATCAAACTGACTCCTTGTTTTCAGTGCATGCTGAATGCAGAACTGATGCAGACACATGTTGTAGCAGTTGTTGCCAGCGATATATCTTGGCCATCTGACTGTACAGGTCTCCCATGGCTCTCTCCCCAGGACTGTGAAAACATCTGTCACAGCGCCTGCCATTTTCCTCTGTGGTCAGAGCGTCAGGTGAAGGTGCTGCCTGCTAGCCTCATGACATGGTACACATGGGTACCTCCAACAACAGTGCTCATTAACAGGCAAATGGAGCAGGAGCCCCAGCAAATTGAGCAGCGTTTCGCCAGGATTGGCCCTGCCAGATTGTTCAGATAGCCAAAGTGACATCACCAAGTGCCAGCCCCGTTTGCCCCCACCCCCTCCAAAAAAATTAACATCCCTAATCATCTGCCAGGCTAAACATTATTCTTCATGATTCAGATCAGCCATGCTTGCCCTCCACTCACAGAGTATCTCTCCTCTCTCTGGGCCAAAAGCAGCCAGCCTTGGACTGATTGCTCAGCCTTTTGTGCCCTTCGTTTGTGAGAATGGCAAATCGATTCAAAAATCATCACCCATGAGCAGCTCTCATGCAGAGCTGGGAGTGTGTCACAGATATGAAATGGAAATAAGGAAAACAGAAAGTTGGGCCTTTGGTTTTGAAATGGGTGTCACTGAGAAATAAGCTCGCAAATAAGGTATATTGCTTAAAAATTAGATGATTCTTCAGTGTTAAAGAGGCAATCAGTGATGCAACCAAAGTTTCAGCAAACTTCAGCAAAAAAATTATTTGCCATTACCATTAAAATGATTAAACCCAGTCTTAATGGATAAATTACTTCATATAAAAAAGTATGTGTTTATGCTTTCTGATGTTATTAAAGGTTAGGATCAGGTCAGTTAGGTTGAAATAATAATTTTAAATTCAAATACAGTGTTGGTTTGAACTTAAATGTATGGTACTTTCCAAATTTTGAATTTGTAAATCCATTGTTTAGCCATTTATTTACATTTTCAAGTAGAATTTATGTCATATCAGTATACTGGAGATGATTCAGAGTCCCTTGTGTTATCGCAGTGTGTTCTGACTGTATTAGCAAAGCTCCCAATAAAAATAAGAAGACTAAACAGTCTTTTGTGAGGACTGACATGTCCACCTACCTCCACTCCTAACCAGACTTAATGCCTAAAAACTGAACAACAGAAAGAAAGATAATCACGAACAAAGAGGAAGCTTGGCATATTTAATTAATTACCCCACATTAGAACGTTTGTTTACAGACATGAAGTGCTACAAGAGGTCTGATGCTAATTAATTCTAAGTGTACTTCCCCCCTCACTCAACATAATGTGTTGATGACTGCTGCTGAGGTACTTTCATGGCAGGTAAACCTATGTCTCATTGCATTTCCATCAATGGCTCTGAGGTGTGTATGGAACAAAAGCTTGCCACACAGATTAGGGAGAGTGTTAACATGATTGCTGATTAATAAAGCCAATTAGAATTCACAGCAAGGCAACGAGAGAGCGGATCAGCACGATCACGACGAAGAGAATGAAGACTGTCTCAGTCTTGTGTAAACCAGTGTGGCAGTAGCAGTTATCACATTTCAGCGTCCACACTTTGAAAGCAGACAAACTTAAGACATCTTAACTGCTTTGCTATTCTCTGACCTCCAGCTATATTTTTAGTTTTTGCACAGCAGGGAAAAGTAGTAAAAAAAAGTGCTTATCCATGTGTCCTGTTGACTTTTTTTTGCTGCCACTTCATCAGTGTGTCTGGGAGTAAGGCTCAGGGCTGCACACACAGTATAACCAGAGTCTCAGGAGGCCCCTCTCTGGACAATGATGTATTTAAGCCCCTACAGAGGTCAGATGGACTCTGTCCAGAACATCACCTGCAATCAATAGTGTTGGTAAACCAGGCACAACTGAGCAGACATGGAGGGTCCTCTTCTAAACACACTGTGAGGAAACCGCATGGGCCATTGAACTGCTAAAACTGGGAGAAGAATGGCTTGACGCGCTGCTACTTAAGCTCAGGCGACTGAGGGAGTATTTATTTATGTTTGAACCCACTGCTAGACTTACACTTTTGTAACACCTCCCTAAAGGTGGGCTCCTGAAATTTTACTTATCCCAGTAAAAGAAAAACAGACAGTCCTTTTGTCCTTTCTACTCAGTTACTCTCAGAGGTACTGTTGTTATTATAGGCAGGTGCCCATATGTAAATACAAATGAAAAAGGTAGGACTGTTTTGAAGCCAAAGACTTAATAATTATCTGTAAAAATCTGACTTCTCTGGATGCAGATTTTGACCTTAAAGACAGAATTATTAAATAAAATAGTCTTTGCATCATATAGAAGAAGAAGAAGAAGAAGAAGAAGAAGAAGAAGAAGTAGAAGAAGAAGAAGAAGAAGAAGAAGAAGAAAGCAAGGGGAAAAATGCAATTAAGAAAACAAATGATCTACTTTTGTTTCAGCTTCAAACCATCCAGAGCCAGCAATCATGTATTGCACTGTATTTTTCCATGTAAGAGCATAGAAACATTTAAATTAGCTATAAATAAAAACATAACCTCATGAACAAATATAATGGTTTTCAGTGTTGTAACAATGTCTTTTTCACATAGTCCACTATTTTTTAAAAGTTTATATAGCTTAGCAAGATTATTTTAGTATCTGCTTTGTATTGATACCAGTAATTCTGATATTTTCATTTATTTTAAACATATATCCTACAAGCTGTAAATTAGATTCTGTCATATTGTCTTATTGAATTAAAAAAAAAATCCTCCCTAATCTGACAGCAGTAATGGTGTCTGAACTTGTTTATTGCTCGTATCTTTCTTGTACTTTTCCAAATTTCTATTTAGTCCCAGTTCATTGTTTTTTCTGGTTCCCTTTTCTGATCTTTGCAATGTCAGGGTTCAGTTAAGTAACAAATATGACTGCCAAGTGTCTAAAAGTCTTAGCTGTGAGGAAGCCTTTCCAAAGTGGGCTGGATTCAGTCATGTGTCTCTGAACTTGAGCCCCCCAAAAACAATGAATGCATAGGCACCTGGTGTCAACTGCAAGTGGGTTTTGAAGAATTGGCATAGTCATTTAGGCAGCACCTCACATCCTTCACAAACAAATGAAGCCCCCAGTGCTTCAAAGTGAGATTGATCTCCTTTTGAGACTCGGCACTGAGCACTGAGATTCTGAATATTGAGAAAGGTGTCTCACTCCATGGAAACCCAGTGAAACCTACCCTTCCCCCCATCCCATCCTCCACTGGAGTGATGTAGGAACAGGGACCCGGTGGAGTTTTTCAACTTCATCAATATTCACTCATTCATCGTGAATCCTGGCAGCAAATTCTCGACTGTATTACTGGATGGATGTTCTCCTTTGTCACTGTGAGGAGTGTCTGAAATGGAATTTTAAATTAGAATAGAACAATTCCCAATTTTTATGGACTTCGGTCACAGCTATATATATCACCTAATGATGGAAAACTTTTCAATTTTCCTGTGTAGGTCTTTGGCACTATTCAGCCATTAAATAGGTCAGGGATGAATGTGCATAGTTTACTTTCAATTCTATAGAAGAGACTGAGAGAAATCCTGCGTTATGTTGATAAAAAAAAAGCTTATTTGAAGAAAAACATAATCAATAAGAAAAAAGGATTACCTCATTGAATTTCCTGTTTAGTAGTTTATTTGATTTGGAAACTTCTCTCCAAATCAAAGACCCTTTCATTGATCTAGTAAAATATAAATCAGCTGTTGATAAAGAGGTTTAAAAGTCAGTGAACCCAGTAAGTGAAAAGATCATAGCTGGCCACCCTCACTCTCAGTGACCCATGTGAACATGGGTCACAACATCTGCAAAAGCCTGTGACAGAGAACCAGCAAAACTCTTTTACAGTTGTCAATACATGTTGAAATTTGTTAATTGCATGATTAGCACAGCAAACACTGTAATTACATTAATGTTCACATGATTGTTTCCATGTCTGTAGGGTTGTAACTATTCGAAAATATTTTATTTTAGGAAAATATCAAAGAAAATGTTCTTTTTTTTTGGAAAACACTATTGCATATCATACATGTTTAACCCATAAAAATGGCCACGATAGTGACCATCAAAAGGCTAACATAGAGGGTTTTCTTGGTAAGTATTCTTTGGTGTAATCAGCCCCTTTAAATCCAGATTAAATGTCCTTTTAATCACTCAGCTTGAAACCCGAATTAATTACAAATCTGCTACAAAAAAAAAAGAGAAAGGAATTTTGTCATAAAAATGTTAATTAGCAGAGGGTACTGACCTCCCTTTTGGCATTGTGTATCCCCAGCTGAGGACGGAGCGTTTGTCCACTGTCGCCACTTAATGATGGTAATATTAAACACTCACAGAATGTTGTCACGCTTTTGTCTTCATTCATATCAAAATGAAGTTCTTGGAGGCCCGCATTTATCAATCACGGCAGGGCTCCAGCTGTTCACAAGTCTTTGGCCTGGCTTCAACAGCCGGGCTTACAAATTGTCTCTGAATAGCGTTGAGCAAGGCCCCTTCAACCCCCTTTTGTCACTGTCTCCTGACAAATGCTCCTCGGCTGCCTCTCCCAGACACATGCCTCCTTCGTACCTTCTGCTCTGTGCTATCAGATGGCCTGCTTTGCATTCTCGTTTGCCTCACTATTAGCAGCTTTATCTGCACGGCAGCCAAAAGCACTAAAGCTAAAATGTGGAATGCTTTTTCTATCTTTTGCAATATCATTCCAACACTTCCTACTTTTTTTTTTTTCTCAGTAGAGGATCTATTATAGTATGTATGGGTGGCATCCACAACATTTTTTGTTTTTACATCAACATGCTGTTGAGCAAATATACTTTTATCTGAGCCTCCTGTGAACAGGCAAAGCCCACCTGATTCATCCACCCTTTCATGATCTTCATGGTATCTTCTATTTGTTTTATACTTAGAATTACAATTTCTGAATTTCTGAATTTAGGTGCATTTATATTCTAAAAATATCAATGTAACAGAGCTGAAAACTTCGGATTGGTTTAGTGTTTGATCTACTTGCCAAAGAAAGCTGAAAAATGTGGGAAATCTGATCTAATAGCAATAACTTAATCATTTCATTTAATTTTCATAATTTGAAGGCCTATCCAGGAAGTATGTCATCAGCTCAGAAGGCTTGTTCGTATTTCTTTAGTGTCCCTATTAGGGCTGTCACAACACGAGTTTTATTATTTATTATTTTTTTAGTTAATTATTTTATTATTATTATTATTGTTTTTTATTATTACTGTTATTGTGAAGTCTAAAAATGGGATTAACTTTAAATTAAATACGTTACTAATCCTGGATTCCTTTTGATATTATGACACACAGTTAATACAATTTTAGGAATATTCCCTCTTTTAAATATCTTATCTCCAGCCTTGTATCATTTAAATGTCAGTGCTTGCCTGAGTATTGTTGCTGACCAATCTCAAAAAGCTCAAATCATCTCAAGAATCATGTTTCTTGACTATCACAATAAGTTCACTGTACTCATATGGCCTCCACAGTCACCAGATCTTAATTGAAAGAGCACCTTTAAGATACAGTGGTAGCAGGTTTGTACATTAGATTTAGGGATGCAGATATGTTCATGATGTCCTGAAGAAGTTCAAACCAAACATCAGGAGAAAAAAAGGTGATTTAAATAATTCTGAATGTGGTGGATCTGGAGATTTGCTCCAATCTAGTACTACCAAGACCTATCCAATGTAATAGGAAGAAAAAAATGGAAAGGACAAGAAGCCCAAACAAGAAAATTAGCTGAGTACTAATGAAGTCTAACTCATACAAGATTCCCCTGGAAAAAATGCATCTAATCCAACTCATGAAATACTCCTGTTTGCTAATAGCTTTATTCTACTAAAGTGCACTCAAATTAATGTGTGATAAATATAAATGATCAAACTGTTCAGCAAAATAGGTGTGTCTCACTGAAATAATAATAACAGACAAATCTTTTTCAATCCGCTGAGCGCAAATTGGCAGCTTCCAGAAAATCTAATTGAAAGTGTCAAAAACATTGTTACAGACACAGTTCTTGGGGAGAAAATCAGAGTATAAAGGGCAGCTTGATCACATGGACATAAAAAACAGGATTACAAGTCTGAGGAAAACAAGCTGACAGATGAAATGTCAAACCAAGAGGTACAATATGTTGTTACTGGTATCCCAAAAACAGATAATCACCTACTGTATGTCCAATCAGATGGACAAATGAGAGAACATATTGCGCAAATCATTTATATTTGCCAAAGAAAAGCTTTGTTCCCTTTATTTTCACAGCAATATTTCATGCTTTTCAAATCGCCTCTGGCCTCGATTGATTGACAGCTATCGCTGAACCTACATGTTGAATCATCTGTCAGATGCTTAAAAACTTCCACTGATGAAAATCAAATGAGACTGACAAGCTACAAGTGCTTCCAAATGTTGCTCACCAGCACTGTGTAGCTGACAGCAGACAGTTTCACTCCTGAGTGATTTAGCGTTGAAGGACAGTTGGTATTGCCCCAGTAAAGTTAAACGCAGGACATCACATTCATCCATCGTAAAAGTCTAAAAATAAAGTAAAAATGATCAGTCTAGCAAGGTGTTGATAGAGATGATGGAACAATAAAGCAGCAACCCTGAGAAATCAGTAGACTGAGAAAATATATCCAGATTTCTTGTACTGAGTTAGTAACAAATGAAAACTTTTAAATTACTTGGAAAATATTCAGCCTGATTGTTATATTAAGGGTATGTTGGAAAGGCAACATGCTCATGCTCAGACCAGTCAAAACATGGACATGGGACCTCTTGGGGTATTTTGTGCTTTGGGTCATGTGAGATGTGGCCTCAGTGAATGGAAAGTTTTCTCATGGATGCTCAACAGTTAGAATCAGGGCAGTTGGGAGACTAGGCTGCTGTGAGGCCACTGTCATCGAGAACTGCTGTTGCTATTGATATCTTTCAAAGTAGCATCCACACGACCCATATTTTTTCCCACCAGAACCTTGAGTCATAACAAGCTGGTATATGTTTTTCCTTCTGTTATCAGAAGTTTTAATAATGTGGCTCAGTGTTATGTGTCTTCTGGAATGAAAAAGTAAATCTCTGTTGAGTTGCCAGCATTATAACCAGTTAGACTTGTTGCCTAAAGTCTAATACTGCCTTTGAAGACATGATAATATGGATGACAGAAAGAAGTCTGTAGTTAAACGTCATAGCCTTAATCAGATTTTTTTAAGCAAACAAATTTACTTATGGGTAAATCTAGCAACGTTCGTTGTGCTTCTTGGTTCTAGCATGAACTTTCAATAAACCACTCAATCTCCACTGGTGTAGTCTTCATTGGCCACTCCTTTGAATTCATGACAAAGAAATGCTGCATCATATAAGAAAAATGGAGGCATTACGAACACATAAAAAATGAAATTGTCATGTGAGAACTGATGAAATGTTCAGGTTGCCTTTTGTATCCATTTCAGAGGAAATAATTAAGATGGATGGGCAGATGAATTAGCTGTCTTCCAAGGTCAAATGCTGGTTGCCTTATTACTCTATTATTTCACTCTGGTGGTGGAACTGCCATTGATACTTTCATGATAGTGTGTACAGCCACACCAAACGACAGTGAGATACAGATTAATTGTTTGGAGACCAGATCAGTCATAGTCGTGTTCGGTGGATGGATTAATGGGTTTGATGGCTGCTGCAGGTTAGAGAATAGAAACTGGCTGAAGACAAGAGAGATTGTTCAGAACCCCAGGGAGCTGAAAAGATGTGTGACTCACATGTGAGGTTACTTGGTTTTGTTTTAGAGGGAGGAGCTGGTGAAAAATGCGTGTAGTGGATTTTGATGCAACCTCAGGATGCGCTTTTGTTCCTTTGCTATTACAAGTGATTGAATACCGCACTTCCCTATTGTGTGATAAGCAGCCTCCCTGGTCTTATACTTAACATGTCAGCTTTAATAATCTTTTGCTGTGCCTTTATGAAGTCTGGGGTCATTTAAGTACATCAAAATCTTTATGTTTAGAACTCTATAAACTCTCTGAAGTTTTCACTTGGATATGGCAGAATTGCCATGGATAGATAAATTTATGAGCTTGTACCTCACAAGAACAAAATAAGTCTCTCAATCTATTTTTTTTTTTAATATTAAGGGTTTTAATAAACCACTTAAAGGCTGATTTAAGGCCCGAGTGCCCCAATTTTACAAATTAAGGCATTAAATTGAGACATTAAATTTTGACACTTGAGAAAACCCAGGTAATGATTAAGGCATCTTTAGTTTTTTTTTCAAAAGGTCTTTGTCTGCTTGCAATCACAGTTTTTGTCTTAATTTGTCTTAATCTGCACTGAAAACGTATACAATTTTGCTTCATCATTTAAACATTAAATATTTAAAATATCTCTGTATATCTCTGTTGCTAGAAATGATATAATTTTTAAAAAGGTAAGCGTTCAAATCTTATGAGATCACAAACCAGTGACTTTATGCCTTGTTTGACTTTACAGAAATTGTGGAAACCTGCACAGGACGACAATCCCCAGAATCCAAAACACTAAACAAAACTAATGAAGCACAATTTTAAATGAAATTTTTGTGACTCAAATATTTAATTATATTCTTTAGTTCATTTCTTCAGAGAAATTTCAGGAAATTCAAAGAAAATGTGTTTCAAAGCATCAGCAAATCAAAATGCACGGCTTCACCACTTATCTACTATCTTTTTTGCACTTTCTGTTCTCAGAGGCATTTATAGTTAATCTTCTTAAAGAATCTCTGAATCTTGTGAAATTAATCAACTCCAGCCTGTAATTCCAAATATTTGTTGCAAGCACTTGATTGGGGTCAATGCCTCAATACTGTATCAAGGGAACAAGAAGTCCCATAATGATTTATTACCAGCCCAGCTGCACATTTTATTATGAAATGAGTTTATTAGTTTTAAAGCTACCGGTAATGTGCTTTTGCTTTAGGGGAGCAGGCATGGGTGACGAGAGCCTGCATTAACCACTTGATGTGAGGGCTTCATTGTACAACATGTATCCCTAATTTGGTTCAGTACCGTGACATCATGCACATCGCAACACAATTCAGCTGTGGTATAAGTTTAGTGTATTTAATTATTATGAATCTCACGTCGTTTCCTGCGATGATTTCAACTGTTTTCATGGTTTTTTGAGACAATATTTTTTTATGCCTTTTAAAGGTTTACAAGATTTGTGCGGGTCTATTATAAGAAGGGAAAGTTTTTCAATAGAGAAGTGCAGCATGTGGGCCCTCACTTCTTGTTTTCATAGTCACAGGAGAATAATAACTAAACAAGAATGCTGTTGCTCTGTAATGGGAGTGAGACAAAATGGTTTCTCTCACCATTATCAACTCCATTTCTTCCTTCCATTCCTTCTGATGATCAATTAGATCTTAATGGATAGCCTGCTGTGCTGTGAGATGATGACCAACATGTTTTTGTGTTGAACTAAGTAAATGACAGAACTGCACACAGCAGCACAGAACAGAACCTCCAATTCAAATCAGTCTGTGCACGTTTCAGTCATTGATTACATCATTTTAAATGCATTGTCACTGGATTTGCTTTGGTATTTTCAAATAATTTATATCTGTTGCTGGTGTTTAAAATGAACATTAACTTTTAGAGCCTTAATGAATATTTCTATACTAGTTAATCCTCTACGACTTTAAGGGTTTTTGTATTTGTTCAAAGGGGAAATGTGAATTATCCTCCTTGTCCAAACCACATGATGTGTTCAGTTTTCCAAAATAATTGTTTTTCTGAATCTCAGTATACTGTACACTGACTAATGTCTTAGTCAAACTAGAGTAAAAATCCGATGGCAACCTCATTGCAACTAGGAAAAATTGATGGTTGCCTGATGATTGCATTGAATTTTTCTTGCTGGTGGAGGATGAATGAATGCAAGTAGTTGCGTTGAGCAATTGCTTGCAAGGTAACTGGACAGATTGCTTGGTGGGAGGCAACCTGCCTCCAAAAAAACCATGGTTACACTTGGACTGACTATAATCACTCTAAGATAGACTGGTGAAAGATTGCAAATAATTGCTGTCTAATTTATAAAAGCAGACTCTTTGTGATGAAGACTCGACACAATCTGGTTGCCGTTTGGTTGTATTCTAGTATATTCCAATTTTAAAGCAAGATTGCTGAGCGTTTCATTTTGCAGTTAAATCACCATCGTAAAGCAACTACGTCACTATTTATGAAGGAATTTCTGAATGTCTGTTTCAGATCTCTGAGGAGATCTCACTTTTTTGGGGCATAGCTTTTGGAGCTAACAGTAGAAGCAAACTTTGTCTTTGGTAAATATCAAATGTCAAAAACAGTTATGTGATACACAACCCTTTACTACGCAAAGGGTTGTTATCTTTGATTTCTGTGGATTGAAAATGTTAACAGAAAAGATGCCAGTTCACAGCAGTCAATCTCAGAGTGACCAGAATACAGCTTTGTCCTTTGGCCCGAAATATTAGCTAAGTAAACTCTGCCCATTAGCTTAGACTAGTGGGCTAGAACAATATCCAGGGGCTGCAGTGGCTAGAATAAATGATTTCAATTGACATTGGGACTGCTGTGAAATAAAATGTTATTTAACGTAACTTAATGACCAGAAAGTAACTACTACTACAAAAAAGTAAAATATACAGTGCAATGTACTTTTTAAAAGAAGGAAGGAATCATTTTTTTGTATTAATTTTTTATTGATTTTTTCTGTATTTTTTTTTTTTTGTATTGAATTTTACCATTTATGGAAATATCTGAAAAAGAAAAAGATTTTTTTTGGCAGGATTTTGACTCCCATCTGTTGTTAGGTTTATGCATAACAAATGCTAACAGGCTCATCTTAAGTCACTATGACTGATTTTTATGTTATTAACTAGACCAAGCCCGTCCTTAAGAGACTTGAGCCTTGATTATACTTTGTTGGACACAGTTGGAGACATGATGGCCGAGTAGTCATTCTGGTTCTTTGAAGTCTGGTGCTTGTGGTGCATGCGCAGTTGGAAAGGCAAAGTCTCCACAGACGAGTTTATGTGGCCACCAAAAAGTGGGCTTGCAAACGCAAAAGTATCAAGACCTTGGATACACATTTGAACATTTTCCAACTGTGTTCAGCAATTCCTCATATTTTTCTTTCAAAATTTATTTTACTGTCATGTGAGTTGTAAGCTTACATTAATGTGATTTCTAGGAAAACTCCTCTGCAAACATTACTCATGCAAGGAGCACATTCTTACCATTAACTGTTTCTCTTCTATGGGGCTAATTGAAATAATAGCGACAGAGTCACAGAGGCTTAATGTTAGCTAACTTCTCCTCAGATATTTATACTGAACCAAGCAAAATCCAGTAATGACCTTATCAGACACAATATAGTTATTTTAATAATGATGTACAGCTTAATTAATGCTTTCTTTTTTGCAATTTAATTCTTCAGGTAACAAATTAAGTTGTTGTTATTTTGTGTAATGTATGAATATGTATAGCATCAAGCTTTAGGATCTAATTTATTTTATTTTATTGTTAAGTACTTTGATTTTAAATGTGCTGCATAAATAAAATGTACTTACTTACTTATATAAATATGAATATCTGAAAACAAATGAGTAAAAAGAAACAACTTGCCTTTTGAGACTGAAGTGGACACATTACTGGATGTTAACATCTGTCTTCATAATAGAGTGAAGCAGTATAACACCGTGTTTCAGTCCTATTCTCATTTTAGCACAAATGGCAACTCCCAATTTCAAATGACAGCACCATTAGTAGGATAAATATTCTGAGTGAAAGCAGCTAAAATCGCCAATATTCACCTGCTAGCTGAGCACACATTAACAGCTCTGCGTCTCTTACAGTGCTAAGTCCTCTGACACAAAAGCCTGATCAACATCCAAGGCTGCTGCCTGTCAGCGGAGGAATATATAAAGATAAATGGTATTATGTTAAATTCCACTTAATGACAAATTTTTAATTTTCTGAACATGGTCATTTTCTGGCTAGTGAATCAAGTGTAAGAAGCTAATTACGTGAGGATCTGAGCAAAAATAACTCCTCATTTTCAGGGATAATGGAAGAGAAATGTTGTAGATTAATGGCACTATTTATCTTTTTTAAATTTCGATCTTTCTCTGGTGATGGCTGTGCTCCCCAAGGAAAATATTCATAAAATGAAATTGAAGTCGTAACTTAATAGGTTATTAAAATTTTTGAGTGCATATCACTTCTCTTTTTGCAGCGCTGTAAATTTAAATTGAAGTTTGTGGCATTCAGAGTCACCAGTGGAGTTTTTTCCCTCTTTTTTATGATGGCACAATAGAGGAGGAACATGCATCTTTGTCAGGATGTATTTGCTATTCTAATTTTATGGCAGGCCAGATTATCAAAAAGGAATATCACTGTGTTGGCTGCTGACAACACCTCAGCCTTCAGCCATGTGTTTCTATTAAGAGCCTTGGGCTATCCGGGGGTTTGTTCCCCACATTATTTTCTATTTCAGTCTTTTATCTTGATTTAAAGTGAGCCATGCTGAATATTCTCCCCCCTGCCATTCGATTCCCCTTTCAGGAAGTGAGAAATGCTGTAGCGTATAAGGTTTCACAAGAGGGACTTGTGTTCTCAGGGGAGGTGATGTAGAGCGGTTCAAGGTGGAATAACTATCTTTAGCCATGCAGTGTGTTTGGAAATGCAGAGAGGAGGGACAGAGTACCTAGAAGGAACAGAAAGTGTGTTTCAGTCAAGGTCACAGGGCAGATCGTTTGATCTCAGCCAAGTTCACGATAAGTGACTGACTGCACTGTGCTTACTTTGTTTTCAAAGGCAGAGTACTATGTCTTTGTCTGATAGTAGTGTACCTTGTATCTATACCAAAAACCAGAAGATTAGTATTTGGTGTGATACTGGCTTCATCTCTTCTGCTTTTGAATCTCATTCAGCTTTCAGTATAATTTCAAAGTAAGCCAAAGTTAACCCCCCCTCCCCCCACCCCCCTTGTCAGATTGATATCAGTTTTGCCACACAGGGAGAAAAACAATAGTCTGATGTAAACCTTACTTTTCCTACAGAATAGTGTTTTTAATTTAGGTGATAAGATGTGCAAATATTTTTACAGCAACAACAATAAAGGAAATCCAAGATCTTTTATTGGCTAAAACGCCCTGCAGTTTTTAAAAAAATTAATTTATGCTTTTTTTTTTTGTCTGTTTTAATGAAAAGATGAATGTTACACATGGAGATATCCACATAAAGCAAACTCTGTTTTTATTTAGCACTATCTGGATTTTTCACGATACTGTAAACATTTCTCATAATTTGCACATTTTATCAGCTGTTAAACAGGGTCCATAATCTCCAGATCTTAAAACAAAGCATTTCGGTTAAATAATATACCAACTGTCTACGATCATTGATACAATGCAGGAAAAAATTATTAATGACCCAGTAGAAATTAAAGGTCTATTCTCTGAGATTGTTTCCAATTATCTGGTCAATTCATTTAACACCAACTGAATAAAATAACTATAATGAACACAGAAACTACTGAAATCTAGAGCTGCTTCTGAAAGTGTCAGAATAAAATATGTTTCCACTTTGTCTAATTGTCCTAATCCCTATTTCTTAAAGTGTGAATGCAGGTCAGTTTTCAAACACTATTAGTTTTGTGAAGTCAGAGCCCATTTAGAGTGCAAGAACTAAGGCTTATCATATGACTTGACAGCTTCAAGACAAACTGGATCGTAGGGATGCTCCAAAACACTCAGCCCGTACAAAAAGCCGGACTGGAGCGCCTGTCACTCAATCATCCTCCCCAGGAGAGTCATATTACTTACAGCCTGAGAAATTGTGATACGGAGGTCTCCACTTGGTTTGAAATTAATAACATTTTGTTCCCTGGTTTCAGAAACGGACACAGTGCAAATTTATCTTTCTCAGGCAAGAAGGTCTGTAGCATCCCCTTAAGGATCCTGCCTTTTTTTTTCTTCCTTTTTTCAGTTTCTATTTAGAAATTCTGTGAGCTCAAAACCTTAAACTATAACATATAGAAATGCTCATACAATCCTGACCTGTTTATGCGGTATAAAGTTGATAGGTTGTCACGCCCCAAGCGAAAAGGCCCGAATGAAGCGAGCTATCCTTTAAATTGCCGGGGTGATATTTGCAGATAATAAAAGAGATAAATCAGACAATGTGGCTGAATATTTCATTTGTTATCCATATTCCTTATGGGCAAAAAATGGTACAGAAATGTAAAAACAGCAATTCCACTTTACCCCCTCTGGAATTGTAACACTTGAGATGCTGTTTTCATGTCTGAAGACAAAGTGCATGCTTTTCCTCAGCCTGCAACAGATAAATCTAATAGGCAGCCAGAATTACTGGCTGTAATGTTGTGTAGTCTTAACCTAGTCTGCACTTTCACTATTTTTATTTCTGTCAATCTCTCAAAGTAATAGATACTCTGGAGAAATACCCGTGGACTGCTTTCTATTTATAGATTTATAGAATGTAGTACAAGGCCAAAAAGAGGTTATAGAAATAAAACTAATAATGTTCCTGCAAGGCACATGATGAAGATGGGCATATGTTTCTTTCCAATTAAAGTGTTAAATAGGTGCTTTTTTAAAATCCATCTATTCTACTACATTTATTGAATTTGGAGATCCATCGTTAGGTTATCCTCATTATTTTATTAATGTGATGCTTCTCACCTATATAGCCCCACAGTGAGAAACACAATGTCCTGCTGCTAGCTCTGCTGGTGCATGATGGGTCTTTTGCAACACAAGGCCCAGAGCATATCGCTCATCACCAAAGCCGTTGGACATTATGTTTCCGAGATGACACCTCAGACCTCCCACAACCCTTGGGTGAGATTTCCTTCCCTCTGCAGAGGCGTTTTAATCTTTATTTCATCATGTCCGTCCTCCCTGGACTTCTAATATACTGTCTCATTTCTTTTTTCGCCCATTTTCTGCTAATTCACCGCCATCTGCCTTAGCATCTGTTTGAGGGGAGAAACGGGGGGAAAAAATCTTCACATTGAGGGAAAAGTCTGTTCTTTCTTCTTCCTCCTCCTCCTCTTCTTCTTCTCTTTCTTCCAAGTTTCTCTCTTGCTCACTGTGTCTCCCGCTGTCTTCCTAAGGGCCAAAGCCTCCGCCCATCTCTGTATTCCTTTTTCACATAAGCTGCCTCAAACCCCTTTAAAGTCTAATGCTACATGTAAACCTCAAACCTGCTTCCTCTCTTGTTCATGGAGGCCCCCCAAAGTCGAAAAACAGAGGGAGGCAGGGAGGGTATGGGTGGGGGTCATATCCTTTCCATGTCCAACCGTTTAGTCAATAACCACTGTCAACAGGACTGGACAAAAGATCAGAAAAGTGCAATTGTAATTTTTGGACAATAGCAGGGAGCTTTCATAAGGCCAGGCTGAGAAAGGACACCACCTCCCCAGTGCCTCACTGCCTCCCCCTCCCCTCTGCCTTCCTCCCTCTCCTCTTTGAGCGTTACTGACAATAGGGAAGCCTGCTGCATTGCCAGAGAGAGCCACGGGATCACCTCAGTCAGTCTGAGGATTACAGACATTCTTTGGCAGGACCAGTGTTGCTGGGGAGAGCCTGGGTCCTCGTAGGCCCTCAGAGGCTACAGGACTGCCTCGGGCCCCCTCCTCTTCCCACCTCCTTTCCTTTTTTGTATTGTGTTCACATGTTTGACAGACACAGACCCCATAATAATCTCTTTCCCGCAGGGACCTGCGCCATTTGTTTTGCAGACCCTACAAACAGTTTCAATCCCCTTTCTCCCTGCCTTGTCTTCACCGCCGTAGCCCATCGCTGTCATCTAATTAATGCAGCCTCCCTTTTCATCTGCACTTCCTGTTCATTGTTTGTTCCTTCCCCCCTCCTCTCTTAAGTCCCAGATTTAAAAGTCACCGCCTGTGCTGGTTATCATACCATATTTGAGTGGCTGGGGATTAAAAAGGTGTCTCTTCTGTGGATTATGACTTTCTTAAATATTCATTGTTTTACCATTACTTCAGCTAATATCCCCAGAAATGCAGTTAAACAGGTCAAGAAGGTTTCATTTTAACAGAGTAAAAGGATTAACCAGTTCATGCTCGCCTGTTATTTGAATCTGCTTCGTGTGATTTAATTTGCAGCTAATTGTGTGCTTTCACATTGTTCATGAAATTAGCATTTTAATTAGGATATCCCATGAGGCATAGTTATATTCTGGGAATATATGCTTGAAATAGAGTAGATAGCTGTTACGTAAGATAAATTCAGAGTGATTACAAAGACAACAAGCGACTTAAATGGACTATTAAAGGAAAACTGCTCACAAAAGGTCAGAGCCACAGGGAGAATTGAAATTTGGACCTTATGACTTCCAATTCACCTTTAACTTAATGTTCTCAAGGAAGTTTCCACTAGGATCAGGATCAGTTTTATTGGCCAAGTATGAATACAAATACAAGGAATTGGATTGTTTTCTC
This sequence comes from Etia nguti, assembly GCA_015106755.1. Classification (NCBI taxonomy): domain Eukaryota; kingdom Metazoa; phylum Chordata; class Actinopteri; order Cichliformes; family Cichlidae; genus Etia; species Etia nguti. The sequence continues at coordinate 29,007 of VUQG01012916.1, forward strand.
TTTGTTTGCTCTAAATGTAAACAAAATAGACAGATAGTAGAGACAATAGTAACATGACAAAGACAATAACAACATGTACAGGATATTTATATGTGAACTTGTGCAGAGTAGTATATATATATATCTATGTCTCTCTCTCTTTCTCTCTCTCTCTCTCTCTCTCTCTCTCTCTCTCTCTATATATATATATATATATATATATATATATATATTCTTCTTTCATGCAGTAGTAGTAATGTGGTACTACAGACACCTGATGGGCTAGGTTTTGGATTTATTTATTTTTTCCAGGAATGAGAAACACACAGCTATAGAGCTTCATAATAATTAGCTGCAACCACAGGAACAAGTCCTGAAAAACAAGGCATGGACCTCAGCAAGTACCGATCATTTACACTGAGACGAAATCACATGACTATGGCATAATCGCTAAGATGCATGAACCAGCCTGTTTAACAGTGTACATCAAAAAGCTATGTGAAAGTGTACTGAGGATAAATTATGCTATTTGTGGTCACTCTTTGTAAGTTTTATGTATGACATTAACTGATCATGTTATATATTTCTGTAGCATTTAAGGTATTTAAGACAATTACTTTTGCACAGTTTAGTTTATTATTCTGAATCGGGCTAAAATGCACAATAACATTTGGTAACTTCGAGTATATTTTGATACTAATAAAATTTTAAATGGCAGATCAGTAACAACATAATTCGACAGTGTTGCTGGTTTTACTTAAATCAAATGTTCCAGTACTTCAATTCTCCTCAGCAAACAAATACACTGAGCAAAATTTGTATTTTATTCTTTTATATTTGCAGTGACAAAATGTTTCCTTTGCACATAAGTGTTTGCTCTTCTATTTAGAACTTTGTTAGCAATTTGTTCACCCTTTTAGCTTTTTACTGTACTCACCAAAAGCACAGCACATGTTCTCAGTTTAAGGGTGGCTGTTACCTTTAATGATACAGATAGGCTAGAGTCTCCATATGGAGAGATATACAGCAAGTGTATACAGCTATATCAATCTATTTATGACCTCTCCCTCTGAGAAAGAGAGATTTGAGGAGCTATAATTGGTTCTCCTCACATGTATTCTCCTCAGTGTGCGCCCTGCTCTCTCCACAGGGAGCACTTTGATGATAACTTGCTGCATTACACGCTAACTTTTCGACAATGGCTACACGCTCTGTCTTTATTGCCCTGACTCCTAATGGCTATCTTGAAGTGCTGCCTCTGGCAATCCAGTTGCAAATAAATAGAAGCTGACACAGTAATTTACTCAAATCTTCTCTACAGTTTTGCCCCATTCTCCCTCCAGAGATTACCCCTGTAACAACAATTATTTCAAATGTCATTGATTCCTGCCTCCAGGGCACAGAGAAAATGAACATAAACTCTTTTCACATGGTCAAAATTAAAATATTTAGGGGTTTCATGAACAGAAAGGGTCTCATGAGGAGGACAATAAATGTATAGCCATCTTTAGCTGTTTTTGTGTTCTGGATCAAACATAAAATCAGCTGTTTTCTTCAGCAAATGACTATTAACCTTTGTCTAATAGGGGCAATGGCTCTCATTTGGAGAGACGACCCAGTGGAGGACATATAATTCCCTTCCAGTGGAGTCTTGTCACCTCAGTGCACTAAACAAGATGAACACATGGCCACCGTGCTGTTTTCTAGTTGAACAATCAAGCCAGCTGAAAATATGAAATCACATTTCCAACTATCTTGTCGCAATATTTAAAATCCCTCAAAATGAAAACACAGTTTAGCTGATACTTGTATGATAATAACTTCATATTTATAGTTTTGAAATTATTGTTACCCGTCTGTTTAGATCCGTGGGTTGTTTCTGCATATGACTTGAAATCTTTGAGTAGCTGTGAGGAGGAGGGGGGTGGTCAGGAAAATGTTTGTGGCTCATTTCCTTGTTTTCATGTTGTTGTGCAAGGCACAGTTCAGTGGAGGGGATCTTAACATGTCACAGTGTCATGCAAGTGTCTCTGTCTGGTTCTACATGACCTCTTTCACCCTCTCCTCTACTCTCCGAGGACTCTGCTTGGCCAGACACACCAGATAATGTGATAAAGATATTTCTGCTCCAATAGGAAATAAAGAAGGTGTTCTCGTGTGACCAGCTGGTATTGAACTGTGCTCTGTTATGGTCCTGAGCTGACCTGCTGAGCATAAGTCTGTAAGATAGAAAGGTACAGTAAGATGGATATTAAAAAAGTTCTGAAAACCACTCAAAGAATAGATCTATCCACTACAACTACACATTTGTAATACTATAATAATAAACATTTAATTACCATTAAATCTACATCTCAGTTTAAATAATGAAAATTATGATAGTAGTCATTGTGTCTGGAAATGTGAGGTATTATTAAAAAATAACTGTTGAAAATGATTAAGTTAAATTTTAATTGGCCATTGTTACATAGATTTAGTAAAAAGATGCCACTTTTTGAAAATTATTACTGTGTGTTTATTTTGTTAGTAATTCAGTTCAATTCAGTTTTATTTATGTAGTACCAAATCACAACAACAGCTGCCTCAAGGTGCTTTATATTGTAATTTAAAGACCCAAAAATAACACAAAGAAAACAGAAAAACCTCAGCAATCAGATGACTCCTATGGGCAAGTACTTTGGCAACACTGGGAAGGAAAAACTCATTTTCAACAGGAAGAAACTGGTTGGAAGTGAGAGGAGGAAGACAGGACACACTAAGGATTTTTACAGAATGGTCCATTTATTTTCTATGATATTTGAGGCTTGGCAGGGCAAAACAGATAACAGTGTTTGAAAGAGCAAAGTATGAAAGAGCGAAGGCGCACTGTAAATGCCATTAGTGTTCATTTTATCACCCTGATGCAGGTAAAAGTAGTGGTTATTTTACCTTAAAGTATTTAAAAACCCTAATTTTTTAAAACTGGCTGTTTCTAAATGAAGAAAGAAATTAAATGGTGTGGTTTACATGTAAACCCTGCTTCTTATCTCTCTGTTCCCCAAAGAATTACTCTGTTTTCTCTGTAATAAGAACATCCTTCTGCATACTACAAGGAAGAATAATGTTATAACAAGGATTAGTAACAAACTTTTCAATACAAACTTGCAAAGGACAGTGAGATCAGGTAAGATAATAAATGAAATGTTTTCCTTATAACTACTTGATTTGTCTGCTTCACTCTTCAGATGCACAGTTTATTAAAGTGTGACTCCATGTCTTGTTTTTCTACATTAGTTGAAACATCAGTTGTCTTAACATTTCCATTAAATATGAACTCCCCATTTGTACTTTCAGCTGTGCTTTAAGTAGTGGCTTTTCTTTACTGATTAATTGGACTTCTTTCAGTAGCACCAAATATATGCACTATAATGTTTATATCTTTTCCATTTTGTATTTCTCTCAGTAGTATTCATCCTGACTGAGGTTTTGGTTTTTATTGTTGTTGTGTTTTTGCAATTTTTTTTATGAATTTAAAGTGCACTGGAGAAAAAAATCCTGTTGGCCAACAAGCATGTGAAATCAATCAATGTTGGACAGTTAAATCAATCAATAAATAATACTTTTTAAATTAAATGACACTGTTTTGGAAATTCCTGGCTAAAATCTGGTTCTCGGATCAGAGTCAATGTAAAGAATTTCGTGAAGACTGAAATGCAAATGAATAAAAAATCACACATACACATAAAACAGCATTTGTCCCCTCATCACCATCATCATCACCATCTCTATGTTTATTCTACATTATAGCTGTTTTCCATCAAACACCGACTGCATCCCTAGATTTGGCTGTGATGAGCCCTAAAGCACAACGACAACTGTCCCAGATTGCTCAATATTCAGCTTCTGGCCCAGTTTGTTGATTAGTTAGCCTCTTTCACATAAATACTCACTCACACAGACAGACACACAAATGAGAATTGTACCCATGGGACACAATGAGTCTATCATACTTTAGCTAAACATAGACTGGGAATTAGTTGACTGGATAATCAATTTGACAGAGTGCCTCAGCAATAAGTGAGTGAAATGCACAGACAGTGCATGTTGGATAATCCTGTGTAAGTCCAACATTTGTCATCCAGATCACATTCGTAATCTACATGTAGAAAGAGCCTCAGAAGTCTTTATTCCCCACATTAAAAACAAACCTTGCCTAGAAAAGAGAAAAGAGAAAAGGTCACATGAGTTTCCCTGAAGTCCATCATGATGACCTGTTCTCCCAAGTTTGCTTTGTGTACATATTTAATTGTAAAATAGTCATTAATTAAATTTAAAAAGTTTTTCATGGGAAAATTTAGGTGGTGTTGCAAAACTTCGTGGTAGTCCTTACATGCTTTGCAGATATTTTTTGGGGGGAAAGAAACTCTGTGGGCACAAATTCAGCATTTTAACTGCAAAATAGATAAGCACTAAACACCTCTAAAAGTAAATGACTTCTGAATAATTACTATTTATAACCTCTGCTCTCAAGGGAGTAATTCAGTGAGCCCAGATGGCCACCAAAATAGGATTTAGTTGCCAAATTGACAGCATTACTCATAAAGTGATTATCAATTACCTAAATATCAATTGTAGTGTAGCCTGTTCTTGCTGAATACGAAGAAGGTGTCAGTGACTGCAAGACAGAAGTCTTTGACAGTGTTGAAAAAAAACTACTTTTCCTGAGCAGCCACACGCATTTTTTGTCAACTGGTCTTTGTTCCATTCTCACATTTGGAGGAACAGAAAGGGTACAGTGAAAATGTCTTTGAGTAGGTATTGGTGAGTTCATCTGCAAAACATTAAAAAAAATGAAAATATAAGACATAAGATGAACGTGCAAGGACTGGCATGAAAAACTTTTCTAAATGTAATGGAGGCTGTCCATATTACAAGTCCTTTATTAAAGGCTGCCACTGAAAGCTCCATAAATACTCTTGTCCTTTTTTTAGTACCATAGAACTTAGAACTATGTAGTGCGGTGTTATTATGAAACAAATGCCAAAATCCAGTAATAATATAAATGCTTTGCAGTTCATTGGACCAAGGCCAAAAAATAACAATGATTAGCTGTAGCTGTACCACTAAATGAACTGTGACCATATTTTACTTTTTTTTCTTTAAAGACTTTTTTAAAGACTGATAGCAAAGTCAAAATGTGGTGTTTGAACCTGACAGACAGTTGTGAGGAAGTCCCGCCTACAAAAACTGGATGAAGCTGCCTTCCTGCTGTCTAATCCACCCAAAGCACTAGCAGTACAGAGCTAAGGTCAAGTGTGCATGGCCATTACGGTAAATAATTAAGATAATGCCTGAGGAGGTGTCCATTAACACCAACTAATGGATAATATGGATGCCAGAACCATAAGGGTCTGTATAGATTTTTATGTTTAAAGTTGTAAAAACCTTGTTTTTAGAAAATACCCAAAACACCAACATTCAAAACTAGTGCCTAAATATTGTGACAATTTTGTGTTAGCTTTGAAATAGGTGTAATTCAAAATGGCAGCCTCCACCGCAAATGTAGCAACAGCACTGGAATTCAGACTATGTGAGGAAATAGTCCTGAAAGAGCAGTGTCAGCAAATGGATGATTTTGATTGTGACAGGATTAGGCAAGATATATGAGACATGCTTGCATCACGAAGGTGAGACATCTGACCAATGCTTCCCTATAAGATATGTCATATATCTAAACTATCCTGTTGTTTAGGTTCAGAAAGATAACCCCATCCAGACCCCAGAGATTGGTAGTAAATAAATTCAATGCAGTTAGTGCAAACCCATACAACCCAAACATCCCAAGAGAGGTTTGACTCACTGCAGACACCACATGGAAGACAGGCTATTGACATGACAACATCAAGTGTCAGGTGACTGATGTAAACTGTAGGTATAATCTCAGTTATATTTTTAATTTGAGTGCACAAATGGTGTAATTGGTATAACTGATACGGCAAAATCAAGCAATTGATAATATAATGCAAAGATTAGATATCAGATGCTTGCAAAATAAGAACGAAAAGCAGAGAAATTAAATGTTGTGCAGTCCTGTAAAGCAATCATTTCTCTGTGAAATTTAAAATATATATATTTTTGTGAGGACAGTGTTGATCCACACTGGTCATTTTGGAGGCCATCAGTTTGTGATGATGATACATTATGATGCGTCTCACCTGGTCTGTATATATCCCCAATGCACGAACACATCAATATGAGCATGTCTCAGTATTAACTTCACACCTTATTCACTCATCCACAGAGTGCAAAAGTACTGGAAACTGAAAGATGAACTTAACTGAGAGATGAGCCTTACTTCTTATAAATAATTTATTAAATTGCTAACGAGCCGTGGGTGTACTTTTTCGATCCTTTTATGACTCCAGCCACTAGATCGGTTTTAGTTGGCGGGTTTTGTATGCAGCCTTTCACCTTACATGCAATTCATTTTCCATCAGATTTGTAAAGTTTGGGTGCATGTAATTAAGAAGTCAGGCAATGTAAACGAAACGTTTCAGTAAGTTTTTATGACAGTGATATATACGACATAGATCATCTTCACTTATTTTGACTTGCTAATTAATCAATATTATTTATTCAGGGAAAAAAAAGCTAACTTTGTAATTAGCAACTGGCTTGATCTGTTAGAGCAGACTCAGCAAGAATTAGGAACTTTGAATTTGATCTGGTAGTCTAAATAACTCATTAGCATCCCGATTTACTGAATGTTACATGAAGTCAGTGCTGCTTATGCTTGACATGTAGATGATTATATCAGTCAGTAAATTAGAACACAAATAAATCTCCGGGAATTTATGAATTGGTGTATATCAGCCCCAGCTTCCCTGTTACTCTGTTTTTGTGACTTTTTGCTATCCGAGTGACGAAAAAGAACACCTATATACAAACAAATAAAAGATTTTTCCAGACAAAAACATGTTTAGATGATGCTCAAGATAGAAACTTGGTCTAGTTTTCAAGCTGGAATAGCAGGCAGTGAGTGAGCACATTAATCTAATGCATCAGCAGGTCCACATTTGTTTTAATGCAAACTGAAGAGAAGAAACGCACTGCATCTCAAGGGAGAAGAAGCTTAAAATTTCAGTCTAATGATAATAGATGATAATGTTAATGAGTTGTCCAAACATAACAAATGGAATGAATTACTGCCTTAGAACGAAGTCTGTTTCATTAAAATACAATAAAAAGGAAAGATTAGTTTTATATGGGGAAATAACTTTCCTCTTTTGTGTTATTGATGAGAGTAAGGGGGACATATCAAGGTTGGCTTGAGCCTCTGGTCAGTATTGATAAAATATTGCTACTGTATAGTTTAGCCATTTTTCTTGGACGCTTATGTGACATTAAGCTAAATTAAATTATTACCATGACTGGTGACCCCTCAATGGGCCGTATGAGTCAACGCAGGTCGAAGCATTAGTCGCTGGCTCTTTTTAGGTGGCAAGATCATCAAAAATAAGAACCCATGCCTATTTAAAACTAAGGGGAGACTAATATATTGCGGAACATTTTTTTGGTCAAAACCATAGGCTTCCATCTGTCTCGATGATCTCATTTCCCAAAGAATGTTCTTCCACCTTAATCAATTTTGTGGCCGGCCTGTGTTCATAGTAGCCAGGAACACTGGGATTATGTGCTGAGGCTACTCTCTCTCTGAGACGACCTTGTCTGTGTAACATTACTGTTAGCCCTCGGCCTCGGGCGGTCAAACACACACTCAATCACCCCTGTAACCCTTGCAGTCAACAGCACACTGTCACAGCCCGTTGCTACAATCTCAATTTGTATTTCGTCGCAGACTGAGATGACTTGACAGAGAAAAATAAGAGGATTTGTCTTGATCTTCAACTATCCCTCGAGGAAACAAGTCTGCACCTTGAAGTTTAGCAACCACATAGTCACTTACTTTGGGTCAAAGTGTACTTTTGTTAGTGACGAGTGAAGTTCTCTAGTGTCATTTGCACACGCAAAGTTTTCTGAAATGTCAGTTTTTTTCAGCTGAAAACTTTTTAATATAGTGAGCTTGATTTTCAAGATGTTTTTGGCATCTAATTTTGAAACCCAAAGTCTTTAATATGCATGACCAAGTTGTACTTTCTTAACTGTTAAAATATACACAGTTTTGCTGCTTGTGTCGGGAAACATATTTTAAAAAGTTATGCTATTTATTTATTTAAGATTCAGTTTGCAAGATGCAGTAGAGAAAGAGAACAATTAAATTAAATTAATCATAAACATGCTGATTAATTTACTGACAAACAATTTTGACACTACTTTCATTTGTTTTCCATGTGACTCTATCATGTTTAAAAATGACTGCATTGCACTTTAAACTCGACCAAAGATCATAGCAGCATCCCTAAATTGGTAGAACAGACCTGTGCCAAGCCTGCATCAGTAAACAAAGCAAGCCTCTAACGGTGATGCACAGTAATGGTTCAGGCATGAGCCTGGCCAGAGCATCGCATGAGGTGCTAAACAGCAAACGGCTATAAATATAAGTAGCGAACACTGCCAGTTGCACTCTTGCGGCTGAAATGAGCCCACTGATGGGAGCTTGAGAAAGAAAGGGGATATCAGTGGTCGCTAAATCATTCTGTAATCAGCCCTCTATGCAGGCTCATCCATGCATGTTCAACACCCTATTCTGGAGGGCTCCAGCAACAGAATACTCCAGCTGACCCCATCTGTACCCCATCTCGTTTTGCATTATTCCTAACCCATAAAAGTTCCATGCAGCACAAAAGAGTTAATGATTCTCTTTGTTTTGTTGGGGGGAACACAACCAAAGAAAATGACAACAACAAATCCATCAAACTTAGCAGTACTGAGCAGATCAGCAGTTTTTGCCAGCCCACCCGAGGCCTAAAATGCACATATTGCACGCTGGCCCCCCAAGCAGCAGGCGGCCCAGGGACTCGCCAGCCCCTTGGTGGCCAGAGAGGACTTGATAAATGACTTGAGCAAACTTCTCTGTCACCAGTGAGGGAGGAGTCCCCCACAGTAAGCTACATCATCCTAACAGCATTATTCTTTTCATGCCCGTTGTCGATACGGCGTCCTGTGATTGGCGTCACGCTTTGCACAGGTTAATTGGAATTCTGAACTGGAAAACAGCAGGGGAAAAGTGCAAATATTGTCACCCAGAGATTCACCATACGAAGACTGTGAATATGTGTGTCAATTCCAATCCATGGCAAAGACATGAAATGTTAACAATGTTGAAGCACAGACTTTAGGCACCGTTAAATAGGACTCTTTACAAATTACTTAGCAAGCTAATGTTGGGTTACCTAATATTTTATTAGCTTTTTTTTTCTATGGCGGTGTTAATTGACAACATATGATACAGGACTATTTCAATATGTTTTAGAAACAGTGTGGCCAGAGCTAGAGAAATAGCTTAATAGTGAGATCTAGATTTGCATGGAGTTTTTTTTTCTAAGCATACTGTTAACTCTCATGCATTTGGGTATTAAAAATAAAATGGAAACTGAGTTACTTCTTTTGGAGTTCTTTAGCCACATGTCAAGATGTGGGACAAATGCTGGGCCATTACACTAGAATGGACAGCCTTCCTCATCAGGGCAGATAGGAGACAGTGTCAGATGGCCTTATTGATAAGTTAATGAGGCAAAAAACACTTCCTAGAAAACCCATCCACCACCCACCCCACAACCATCTACTCAAATCATTGATTTACACATTATTCACATTGTATTGTTTACATTGCAGAAATAGTCTGGCTAATTACAGGTTGCGTCCTCGTGAACTAAACCTAACTTAGCCATTTCTTTTAATCTTGATCCAAAATTACTCTACAAGGTCTAGCTGACATATGATTTCTGTATTGTGTCATTTGATTCTGTCGATGGGGGAACTGCAGGGAAATCCCTAATGAGACTCTGAAATACTTGTTTCATGTTTGAGCAGTAATGAAAATTACTTTTCTTTTGGAACCAGTACACAAGAATCACAAGAATCACCAAGACAGCAGATCAAGAGTAAAATGAAGTATGCAAATGTAATCATATTTATCAGAGAATGCTTATGGCAGAAAGCTATTAATTTCGCCTGTGCTTCTTGACACTTTAACATATGCATCACCTGCTTCGCGCAAATGATTATTTTTGTGTTTTCCATCTCCGTTGACAGAGCATTATTTTCTTTTCCATTGCGTCTTGTTATTTTTCTAAACTTTCTCTGTCTGAGGAGTGTAATGGCCTTTGATTGAAATTTCATTCAGAAAAACTAAGTGAAATACATGTTGTGTATTTAATGGGAAAAATAATTGCACGTCAGGTGAAACAAAGCATGACGCATAGTAACCAGGAAGACTGACTGAAAACACAAGTCAGCAAAGAGGTCAGGCTGTTCACTCTTTCATTTGTTGCAAACACCCGCTATACTCATGCATATTCTCATTATGTCACTCTCACTTGACTCTTTTATTGCTCGCACACTCACTTACTCACTTACTGATATAGGTTTTGATAAACTTACCATGAGAAATGGCATTAAAACAGTTGACAATAGGGAAATATTGTTAGATTAAGGATTCAGTTTTTATTGTTTAGGGACAGGAGCATATAACCTTTAAAACACAGTTGTTTTCATGTATTGGTAAGTGATAAATTGCCATATTTTTGTTACAGAAAAATACAATACATTACGTAATCTGACTAATTATCCAAGGAATGAAAACCTTGAATGTGGCTCGTAAATATCCATCTTTAATGTCTATTTCTGGCCCTGTGACTCTGGGCCTCCTTTGACCCTCCTCTAAGTGAAATGATCTTAAAGGTTGCCAAGCAACAGTTTTATTTTTCAAAAAGGAAACTTTGTGCAGTGGTAAGGGAAAATTTTCCAATCTTAGAGAAGGATAGGTCTATAACTTGATCAAATTTTTAGTAATTTGTAGAAACCACTTTTTGGAGATTGTTATGCCTGTAGATTGGCGTTATATGCTGTGTCTATACTATGCAGCTTATATAGCTTTTTCATGCATAGAATATCTTTGCATAGCTCCAAACAGCAAAGGTCACATCAAAGGTAAAAGACTATAGACGTATTTTTCTCCAGAAAACACTATTCTTAAATTACTCTTTCTTCTGTTACTTATATACAGTATGACATCTTGTAATGGATTCGCATAATGCCTGCTTAGCGGCTAGTCTGGCTCACTGTCACTGGCTTTAGATACTTCTTCTAGCTCTAACTGTAAAAATGTGTCAGCTATGTGCAAAGTACCCCTAATGTTCTAAAATTGGCTATAGGAGTAAACACAAGAGTCTTTGTGCACTCCTGGGATCTGAGGAAATGCAGACTCTGAATCTTTTTTTAATGGCAACAACAGGAACAGGAGAGTCTTTAGTCACAAAGTGACTGACATTCATATTTCTTTCGACTGTACAATCCCAGGCTAAAGTTATGCTTAAATCATACTGTTAAGGGTCATTTAGAAATTACAGAAACAATTATTAACACAAGCAACAAACTAGGTGGTGTAGTTTATGTGTTTTCCAAATGCTTTTTGCTCTTCAGTCAGCTCTTTGTTAGCAGTACCTGATGGCAGAGATATGATAAATAACTGGTCACTAATCTTTTGGAAATGCTTGCATATTTGCAATTAACAATATGAAACCAAGGTACCAAATGTTAATGCCGTGGTGTTTAGTTCAAATTGTTGATCGGGTGTTTGATGTGACTAGATTTCCATGAATTGGAAACTTGTCTGTTTTGCACAGTTTTTTGCAGATGCTGTAAAACATATTTTTGAACATACTGTGCATTTTCAAAACAGTTAATTCCCTCAAAAGAATGGAAACATCTAGTTCTAACTTATTTGCCAGTTATGTTTACTGAACACTTACTCTGTTCTAAGCTGGTTGACACCAAATCTAAGTGGCTCCATTTTGTTCAGAAAGGTAGAGTGTAAACTTTACAACTCTGTCTGCAAAGTTTACATATCTTTTAGACCCCATTCCTACAAGACTACTCGATGCATTAATTAATGTTTCAATCTCAAATATGATCAACCTATCTCTATTAATCAGCTATGTACCACACACCTTCAAGCTAGCAGTACTTAAACTGTTACTAAAAAAGCCATTACTTGACCCAGCTGTCTTAGCTAATTATAGACCAAAAGCCAAACTTCCTTTCATCTAAAAAATTCTTTAAAGAATAGTTGTAAAACAGCTAACTGATCATCTGTAGCGGAATGGTTTATTTGAAGACCTTCAGGCAGGTTTCAGAGCTCATCACAGCACAGAAACAGCTTTAGTGAAGGTTACAAATGATCTTGTTATGGCTTCTGACAGTGGACTCATCTCTGTGCTTGTCCTGCTAGACCTCAGTGCAGTGTTCAAAACTGTTGACCATAATATTTTATCACAGTGATTAGAGCATGTGGTAGGTATTAAAGTTACTGTGGTGCAGTGGTTTGAATCATATCTATCTAATGGACTCCAATTAGACTCTTCGCACACTCAGGTTAATTATAGAGTTCCACAGGTCTCCATGCTGGAACCATTTCTGTTTATATCATACATGCTTCCCTTAGACAGTATCATTAGAAGGCATAGCATACATTTTCACTGCTATGCAGATGATACCCAACTTTATCGATTCATGAAG
>VUQG01012918.1:2140-14262 GCA_015106755.1 Etia nguti
GGTGGTGGGGAGTGTATCTTTGTTTATCCATTTCTCCACTCCCACATACTAGTCAGCAGAATGATAAGTGAAAGCACAGAACTTGGACCACTGTCTTACCAGCTAATTATGGGGCTCATGCAGATGGATGATTTCTTAGATAGAGCTCAGCTATTATGCAAACTCATTAAGACCTTCTCTCTATCCAGCATCTCTCGCTAAAGGTCAGAGTCACAGTCGGAATGGCAGAACAAAGCACAGACACATGCACGCACATTCTGAAATAAAAAAAGGCCCTATGGTTCACTATCCACTGCTGACAGGCAGCGGGAATGTGGCGGGGCAGGGAAGGCAGATGTACAGCAGCTGAATGGAAGGGGAATGACTCAGCTTTGGTCACTTGTGAGGTTGTTCGTAATGATGTTTCTCATTCTGCTAATCTGCTCTGAGTCCTATCAGACGCTGCAAGCTGGAGACTGCCTCTTCCAGTCACTGTATATAAATGCACAGTAGGTCATATTATTCTCTTAAAAAGAAGGAGGGCTTGCTACATGTGCTTAAAGGAATTATTAGTGTGTTTTCTTGCCGTGGTGAGCAGCTTGCCGAGTCAAGACAGGTCATAACCTCTTCCACAGTCTTCTGGATCCAGCGTCTCTCTCTTTTGCTCCCTCGATCAGACTACAATGAGCAATCACAGCTCTTTGGAGAGTTGACACATTCAGTTGTTCATCGATCTGTGGTGTTGTAATTAATTTTCTCTCCACCACTGGCTTGACTTAGAATATCCCCAGACTCGAAGCAGCTTGTTCTCCTGCAGTCAATTGCAAAACCAAGACGGAGCCATCTTTTCTTTTGTATCACCTCGACTTATTCAGAGCAGCTACGCGACCGCTTTTGATGGCTTGATAAGAAATAAGGAAACTTGGGTGTGACGTGCTGCTGTTTTACAGATTAATAAACTGTTGGGCATCCTTCCCTAAAATTGCATAATTACACTCCCAGGATATGCAACCTATTAAGACGGAATCACCAAGTCAATAAATATTGATCCAAAGAAAGTGTCCAGCATGAAATTAATATTATTTATTGTTTGCAAACAACCCAGGAAGTCCCGGGAGGAGGATGCAACGCAGGACCCAGTCTCCCTTTCAGCACCGACTTGTGGAGAGAGAGGGAGGGTGTATCAGCTTCCATCATGACCACAGCTTCACAGCCTGTTGTTTTGTTTATATCAAATTAAACTGCAATGCTACTCTAGAGAGATATAATTGACCACAGTCTCAGATTAAATGACTGTAAAGATCTTAATAAGCCATCAGTGGATTGCATATTACATTGCAAACCACTTATAAGGATGCAGTCCAATGAGAATGAAACTGGGGTTCAGATTTGCATGCCACAGCACTTTAACCATTCATTACCATGCAAAAATGACTGTATGGTGATCAATAGTGTATCAGTTTAATTAAATATTATTGATATGGGGTTAGGGAAATTAATTTGGAGCCAAATAAGACCTAGTAATGTCGGAACAGCATGTAATGCCTTCACATCATAACATCTCAAGTGTTTTTCTTTCTTTCTTTCTTTTTCTTTTTTTTTAAAATAAATGACCAACTCCCCCCCGACCTTAATGAAATCACAGTGAATACTTAGGGTTCACATTAAAGACATTAAAGAGCAGGTTATCTACGAGTTCTCTAAAAGCTATCATCGCCCCTACATTAGAAACACGACTCCTTATTACTGTATCTACTGCAGCTCTCAATACACTAGTAAAAATGTTATGATCTGGATATGCTAGGCATAGCTGTGACTTTGTTTAATTAAATTATTTCACACAAGTGGAGATAAAATAGCCTCCGTGTGATCTCACCACATCTTGTGCAGTTGAGTGAGGAGCAAAACCAAATGAGAGCGAGAAATGTGGAGTTTAAAAAACAGAAGGGAAGAAAGTGAAGGGAAGGAAAGGGAGTGCGTTGTGGGGGTGGGATGAGGGAGCCCACTGAAGGTCTCTCATTTCAGCAGCACAGACTGCTGATGAAGCTGAACTTCCAATATCCCACCACTTCAGCTCTGATGATTTCTCAATTTTACAGATATGGCCCGAGAATATGATTTGATGAAAATGTAAAATGGGATAACCACCAAATCATATGAAATGGGCCACATTTTATTCCATGACTATAAATCAAACGCAGACACTCCAAAAATTAAAGTTGATTTTGTGTTTTTGATTCAAAGTACACCTCTCCCGACTCGGAGGAATCGAGATATGTCCCTCAAATTAAGATTATCTGTCATGGAGATTCCCCGCACACTTTGTAAGTGGAAGGACTCGATTGTTAAGAGAAAGCCCGGCAATTTTGACTGTAGAGTTGTTCCAAAAGAGAATTTATTCATTGAATGTGTTTCCATCCCAAATAGATTCTGCCTAATCTAAAACACTGCACGAGCGTTTGGAAATATATGATGATTTCATTTTCTTTCAGTCTCGGGGTCATAAATAAATTTGCATTCTGTCAGCAAAATGGGCTAACTGACTTGTAATTCATCAAACCCACTGCTCAGAGCTTAAACAGTTCAACACATGGTAACCTATTTTTGTGGGAGGGTTTTTTCACAGAGTTGCCTCGCAGCTGTGTGCTCTCGTAGGTGAAGAAAGAGGGAAAAAAAGGCACACTTACATTTTAAAAACCTCATGCAAAATAAAATAAAGAAGAGAAATTAACACTGACAGTGACACATTTCAGGGGCAGACTTTCATTCTGAGAGATGCATCTGCATAAGGAGCTGATTGCAAATGTTAACAAAGCCTACCGCATCTAATCACGTCCGAATGAGTGCGATTTGCCCAACAACGCCCCAAAACAGGATGTGCGTTCATTCTTTCCACTTAAAATAGTTTATACTGATACAAAATTCTTTACGCTTGACAAAGTATGAGATTACAGCTTTACTGGAACGACTTCACCAGACAATGGGTGACAGTAAAAAGTGTCAGACGGAACATTTTTTCCCACAAGTTTTTTTTTCCACCCATCTACATTTCATTATTCTCCAAAAAGCAAAAAAATAAAAAAAAAAGATTTCCTGAAGTGTGCTTCCTGGACCGACGCTCTTGTTGTCACAATGTCTAAGCGTGCATGGGAGAGGAGACTTTGAATGATGTTGAATGTTTTATGACTCCCTGCTTTTGTGTCAGTCCTTCGGAAAGCTGCTCTGAGACTCTGATAGGAGAACCATGCCTACCACAGCTGAGTGTGACAGCATAGTGTGGGAATAACACACAGACCAGCCACACTTCCTTTCAACGTGACTGGTCTCAAGACTAAGAAAATGTAACCTTAAAACATATTACTTAGGGTAAAAAATGGTGGATCTAATTTAATTATTATTTTTTTGTTTAGTGTAAATTTCAAAGACTGGTGCTGTTAATAGTAACGGTAACCATGGCAGCAAGTACAAAATACATTCACAATCTTATTTTAATAATACTGCTGTTTTAGAAGCTGTATTATTAAAAGCAAATGTTTAATTCACTCCACAACAGGCACTCACTGGACACTTTGTTCGGCACATGATAGCATCACACAGTTATTGCATATTTTTCATGATGTTATCTCCCATTCTACAACATGCAAAAGGTGAGATCTGCTGACTGTAGAGGCCATTTCAGTACAGCTAACTCTTGTCATGTTCAAGAAGCCAGTTTGAGATGATTTTGTGACATGTTGGGAGCAACTTCAGAAGATGGGCCTTAAGAAGATGGGTGCAGTGTGGTCTTAAAATGATGGACACGGTCAGAAATAATATTCAGGTGGGTTGAGGTGTTTAATTAATGCTCAGTTGGCTGTAAGGGGCCAAGAAAATATCTCCCAAACTATTACACCACGACCAGCTGCCTGAACTGCTGAGACAGGATAGGATGGGTCACTGCTTTCATGTTATTTTTTTTCCCACTATTCTAATGTCTGGTTTGGTGAGCCCACGTGAATAGGCATGATAAGAACGGCACCCGGTGTGGTCTTCTGCTGCTGCAGCCAATCTGCTTCAAGGTTTCACTTGTTGTGCATTCAGAGATGCTCATCTGTATACCTTGGTTATAGCGAGTGGTTATTTGAGTCACTGCTGCCTTCCTATCAGCTCAAAGCTGATATGTGATCATTCTCCTCTGACCTCTGGCGTCAACAAGGCATTTTTGCCAAGAGAACTGCTGCTCAGTGCATACTATTCTCTGTAAAGTCTGGAGATGGATGTGTGGGAAAATCCCAGTAGATCAAAATGCACAACCCAGCAAGTCTTTCTTTCCCAGTCTGATGCTTGGTTTGAACTTCAGCAGTGGACATCATTAACAGTTACTGTCTGTTATTGTGCAGAGTCTCACAAATCATTTGGTAAATGAAAGATCAGAAATAGCAAATAAATAAATAACCATTGTCATTTTCAGGCATAGAAAGGTACATCTCCAAATATGGAATTCTGTACAGTTGAGAAACAGAAACAATAGCTTGCAAGGTTCAATCAGAGGATAACAGAGTTAATCAGCTTGGAGTGGAAGTTAAATATTTCTTTTGTCTTTTATTTCTATCTTTCAAAGATCATGGTTTTACATGAATCGCTAAAAAGCACATAACCAGCTGCAGCATTAAAGCGCAGATGAATGCATGAGTTCTAGGTGTCCAGTGATATAAAAATATATTAACACTATCAGAGGCCACTCTGCCTCCATAACGCATACTTTTACATCTGAAACTTGAATTGCTTTTTCAGGGTGTTACATTTATAAAATAATTTTCAGTGAACAACTTAATTAACATATATATGCACATCTGCTGTCATTAGTACATGTTCAACCTTCCCAAAAATATCCAGTGAGAATATCTTTTGTACAAGATATGATGATCCCACTCGCACAAATAACACTTAAAAAAGATGCAAAGACATGAGCAAGCTTATGTAAAACATCCAGTTTCAAATTAAAGAGCAATGACCTACAGTGGCTCAGTCTAATAATTTTACTCTGGTAAAAGTGTCATATAGCAAGAATAAATGAGACATGCATTTGTCAAATCACAACTCAATACTCTCTTTGACATTTGACATGCAAATAGATACAGTTACTGTGTTAATGGAATGAATGGATCTTTCTGTCACACAACCCAGTCGGTTCAATGACATTTTAATTAACTAATATCTTTTGAACGTGCAGGTATAAGCGGGCTCTCGGTTAGATTTATGCAGCAATTAGAGTATATTCCAGCACAAAGGCATTTCTTGGAAACCGTGTTCAACATTCCTGAGATTGCCTTAATGCAATCCATTTCTGCCTCTGACTGCATTCATCCGAAGGGAGTTAGAAAATAAACAGGAGCCATTGGACGACGCCTGTATACATTTAAATCTTTATTTTGCCTCTCAGTGTCTGTTTGTGAGACGTCCGATCTATTTGTCTGAACACATTCTTGGAGAGATGTCAGAACGCTATTGACAGAGACCAATCGGGAGGCGAGCGCACATATTGTTCACTCCTCACACATCCTGCTCATTCAATTCTGGGAAATTGCTCTGCCTCAAAAAAGGCTGTCATTATTTTGTCACTCAGCATCCCAGGTGACATTTACAGCAAATAACCTCACTGGCTGAAGGAAACGCCACTGAGAAAATATGAAGTCATGTTTCCAGCTTGAAAACAAAGTGATTGCTCGTCAAGTACCAAAAATATTGACTTTAGTAGGATAAATGCAGAATAATTGATACACTTAAATGGAAATTGAAAAAGCCACTGCAATATGATAAACTTCACTTGTGTTGAGAAAATCACTCGGACTATACTTACATTTTAACTGAGATGTTTTAAACTTTGTAAACGTGTTATATTTCTTTAAGTCAGCTTGATTAAAGATTAAAATCTTTTTTTTTTTTTAAAAACAAAATTGTCCCCATTTCCAAAGCTTTGCTCTGGCGTTTAATTAAACAGGATGTTTTTGGATGTTCCCAACACCATGTGATTATTTGAGTCCTATGTGGCTTGTGTTAATGGAGCTATTAACTATGTATGGATGATGGGTTTCACAAAACAGCCACAGATACTTTTTTGAGTGCTGCACTCATGCGTCCTGTTCTGTACCTGCCAGAATGACAGATGGCTGTATTACTGATGAAGCCAATTCAAAAATGCAGCCTTCAATTTGATACAGGGCGGTGGTGAAGGCAAGCAGAGAGCCCTCTTCTGCTGTGCACACACACGCACACGCATACACATACACAGACATGTACATGATCACAGATTCCTACATAGTTTCGCCTTTTAAGGGGAATTTTTTTCTGCTTGTAAATGCATACACTGAAAAAATTTCAGTAAGTTTACATTTTTTTTTTTTCCTTAGTTTTAATCAGACATTGAATTTTCAATGCCCTTAATCTTTTGTCAAAAAAACTGACATTTTCCTTTTTATTTTATTTATTTTTTTTTTTTTACAGTGTATCCAAGAACTCAATTATTCTCAATACTAGCCACAACTTGCACGGATCACATAGATTCAAAAGTTTAAAAATGCCTCACATCCACTTAATATTGACATTGGCCAATGTCTAACTGAGATAATGGGTTTCCCACAGCTATTATAAACTGAATACAGCACTCACAACTCTTAAAATGCATATATTATAGCGGAATATTAATGGAAATTGAAAACACTGACCCTGGCTGAAGAGCTTAATCACATGACCCAGGTGGACAGGCTCAGTATTACAGGCCTAATTCATTAAAGGAAACACTTAAGTCTCCTCTTGGGGCGAGTCTCTTCAAGTGTTAAAACCTGTGAGTCCTGTCCATGTCACTGTAATAGATGGCAGCTCAGCAGTTAAGCCTTTTTCAATAGCACATTCTAGAGTCAGATAATGGACAACATTTCTGCTCTTTTACATGCCTGCTTAGACAGAAAGAGTGGTTTAAATAACAATTTAAATTTCTATTGCAACTGATATATAGAAAGAGGTGTCATTTATTTTATATAATTCTAATTTCTGAAAAACATTAATATCGTTTAGAAATGAACAGATTGTTTTTTACTATTAAGCCAAAAAAGAGGATTAAGGTTTGGAAATCAATGAAAGAATGTGTTTAAAGCAAACATTCAGTTCATTACTTTAGTATACATTTGAGAGTAGCGTTTTAGAGTAAATATGGTACCTACAAGACAATAAATTCAGCTCTTCATTACAACGCCATACCACACTGACAATGAAATGTAAACAAACCACACAGGTTTTGTAAAGCTGTGCCGAAAGGTTGTCTTAGAAGAGTTGGACCTTCCAGCAATCATGGAAAATAAGGCAGTAAAAATAGTTCAAAGAGCCATAACAGCGGTTCTCTGAAAATCCCTTTCATCATTTATCTGCTGAACCTCTCTATCAGCAGAAAGTGCTTTGCTGGTACTGTACCATCATCACAAACAGAGACAGATTTAGCTAAAAAAAAAAAAAGAAGAAGAAGAAGAAGAAGACAAAAAATAGAAAAAAAATCATGTGCCTTTGTCAGTGGGGTTACATGCTCGATAGTCAGGAACAGTAATGACAATTCGGCAACGCTCACCACTGATAGATGTTGATTAATTGCTGTCATGGTAACAATAGTATGTGAGCAGCTTTGCTCTGTGCCTTTAGCATTTTATGTTGTCAACACCTGAAGCAGTGGATTAGTAAAAGCCTAAAGTGTAGGCTGTCTGAGCGTGCCTGTGTGACATATCGTTAAATGTCTGCCAGCTACTGAGCTTGTGGGGTATCATCTGCAGCCCACAAACAGGTTTGAAATTGATAAATGATGCAGCTTGAAAGGACTTGTTTAGAGTTCAGTCAGACAAGCTGTCCCAAATAGATTCAGAAGATCACATGTCAGCAGGATACAGAGATATTCTTACTGGACCAAGGTTGTGTGTGTCAGAGAAATTGTATCCAGCTTCCTGATGGAGTTCATTTTTCTCCCTCATGCCTCGGCTCCATACCCCTTTATAGGATGGAGAATTTATGAGCATGGATGAGACACCGGGACAAAAGTTACAGTGGTATTTTATATTACATGCGAGGCAGTTCAGGTTAGAAAACGACTTGCTCTGCGTGTCTATTTTTGTTCGTATTTTGCGTTAATAGCAAAGAAATGAAGCCAGCTAATTAATGATCTCATTAAATTCTAAATATTGTGTAGACCATCCATTCAAGTGCGCCATGCCTTTATACCTGTGTCGGTGTCTTTGTCAGTGCTCAAGTCCACCTCCAGAAGAGTGAAAAGAAGGCTGCTTGTGTACTGTAACACTAGATTTTATAGGTATAGCCACAGCTCTTTAAGACCCCAAGAGTTTAGGTCTAAAAGTAAGAAAAAAGAATAACACTCAGTCTGCGGCACATTTAAAACTGTTTTCCGAGGGAGGAATAATAAAGCCTGCTGCTGTTGGTAACTGTATGAAGTTTCAGGGATTGAATAGACTGAGGGGAATGAATCTTAATAAGAAATGAAAGAAACAAACACAAATTGAGCTCTCATATATTCTAGTGAGTCTAATTAGTATCCTGTTATAGACAGGTGTTTGTGGGCCCCTTTGGCAACTTACAGTAAGCACGTAAACTGTGCCTGTGCTCACTGCGATGATTTTGTTTCCGACAGCAGGCTTTGTTCCTGCTTTGTCTTGTTTCAGTTTTTCCAAGAAAAAAAAGGGCTTTGAGTTTTGTCTCTTATTTGGTTTGAGATTTGTATGGACAGCGTAGATTGAGTGCATGCTGTCGGTGGAGTGGTTACATGTATCACATTACAATATTGGGCTCTCATGCGCTCCCGGCGCTGTGAATTTTTTCATGCCTTCTGTGACTTCTTCACTTCCCTGACCCGCTGGAACTACACCCTCGCTATGATCCAGGACCTTGTGATTTACAAATTAAACACTGGGTTAGAATATGAATAATAGGAATAAGAAAACAGATGAAAAGTTGCTGCTGTGTGCGGCACCATGGAGACACGGAGAAAACGAGGCCAGAGGAACATTGTTTATTCATATGAGTGAATGCTACACTTTATTACAGATTTTAACATAATGAAAAATAGAAACGTATGAAAAGTAAGGATATATAAGGATTTTTAGAGACCCTCTACAATGTCTAAATCGTGTTTTCAAGGCAGTTCTCCATGTAGACACACCTAATCTAATTTTGTTGGAACATGTAGACAATTAGATCAGTTGTGTTACCTGTTTTTTCAGTGTAACATGCATCATACAAACTATACTGATGAGCTAACGTTGCAAACATAGTATGAATCTACAAAGCTCATTAGCTCTTGCACACCAAAGGGTTACGCTGCCTATACTGGAAGCCCAGAGAGATCATCACTTGGCACAGTGATAATCCAGAGTACCATACAAATAAACCCAGCATGTGACACACCGAGACAGGAATATAATTTACATATAGATACCCAATTGGAAAAAACATTTTTATTATATTAATATAATAACAGCTAATGCTGCTATGAGCATTTTTAGATCAATCAAATACATTTTCAGTTCCATTTAATTTTATTCTTTTTATCCATCAATGAAAATTATTAATTCTTAATTAATAATTGAGTCTCATTTGGCACAGAATCTCTCTGGCTGTCTCTTATTATTTAAAAATGTATATTTTCATGTTATATATCTTTACATTTGTAGTTGTTTCGGTGATACAAATATGTCATCATGGCTGGACATAAAGTGGGCTTTATCCACCAACCTTGTGCCATCTAGAAATGCAAGCCTTGAGTATTTTAGCAGGATATACGTAGTTCTGTTTCCATATTCCCGGTTGTTAATGTGATTTAAAGATTATGCAGTAAAGAATCAAACTACTTGAGCTAAAACTTGGCTTTTTAGTGGTAAATGGAAAGGATGACGTACTGCAGTGTTTTAATCGGTTCTAGTGTTCACTGTGCTATTGCAATAGGGTAACCAAGCCCGAATTTGATTAGAAGAAGATATCAGATAGAAAGAAAATTTAGATTTTGCGATAATAAACAAAAGATTCAAGTAAGTAAAATAGATTTTCAGCATCAGAGCATTTTACCCCAAAACAGTAAAATAAGAAATAAAGGTCCAATTCATCCCTATTAATGTTGACTGTGAGCAAAGCACCTGAGACCTGTGGCAGTAAAGGGATCTAAATCAAAGGAGTCTACAGTCACAGACAGTTTTCAGTCTATTAAAGCCAATATACGCCACTTAGTGTCTAAGTTACAGCCCATCTGTGCAGTATTCCTGTTGCCTGCATTAACTTTGGATCTCATAAATCACAGTTCAGAGTTTAATGCAACTGACAAACTTTAGAGCTGATTCTGTCTTTATTGTGCAGGCTACATATCACTGTGATTTACTGGAGTGATTCTGAGTCACCAATGTCTGAAGATGTACTGCATTAATGTCAACACATTTTCATTGTGTGGTCCTATTTTATATTAATATGTAGTTATGGTGTCACAAATGTAAAATGAGTGGATGTTTGTGCTAGTCGGAGAGGTATGTTGCAAACACTTTAGCAAGGATTTTTTCAGAGAGAAAGTAAATTATCGCATACTTTAAGTTTGTTGGTCAGGCTGTAAAGATTGAGTAGTTTTAACACTTGAAGACATTCAGGACACCCAGGCTTAGGGCTACATAGTCTGAAAACATGAAATTTTAATATATGTGCGTAAATGTGTAAAAGTCAGTGGCCACTGGCAGTAAATCATCTATGTGGTATAAAAGAGGTAATGTCATTTTAAAGGCTGTGACCTGTCCTGTGTGAGGAGGAGAGCTGCAGTGATTGGACTTTTTCAGATTTTTATTGGGAAATGTGTTTTGGAGAAAAAAGACATCATTCTTTCTCGAGTGGTTAATGTCTTTGTCAATCAAAAACTAAAATATGCAGAGCACTGAGCTGCACAACATGAACTATATTAGTTTTTGAATTGCCTGTGGATTACTGACATATACTGTGCAGTCAGTGCTAGCTATGATATATAGTAAGGCCTAATTAAAACTTTATGGAGGAAACAAGTAAGACTGAATTCAAATTAGCAGCCAAATAACAGTAATTATCTTTGCAGTACTAAATCAGACTTTCTAATTAAACCCTTATTTTAACATGGGTAAATAACATTACACTTTTAAATTTTAAACTCACTAAACCCAACAATGTAGAGGTAGTATCATTCATATTCACTCATATTCAGATTCCTGTTGTTAGCCACTGGAATGTCATCCATAGTGGTCATTTTGTTTAAGAGAGTGCAAGTATGAGGCTTGAGCAACAGAGCTGCTGTAGATTAAATTTTCTTCTATATTAACCGGCCACGTTGATGGATTGAACAGCAAAGAAAGGCCAGCAGCTTGAGTGTGAGGTGGGTGGCTGTAAACTTTTAATATGTCCAGTGTTTTAATCGTTCCTGTTATGCGTCCTAAATCTGAAACACTGAATGGAGTTGGTGGAGTGTCAGACAAGGCGAAATGACAGGAGTATCCTTGTGGGTGAGGTGATTACATATTGAGTCTGAAGTGTCATGACAAGTGAGTGACGTGCTGCACACACAGCATGATAGTTTTCGAAACAACATCAACAATGCATGTATAACAGCAGTGACAACACACTGAGCCCTTGGTGTCTGACACTTCATTTTATATCCCAGATTACACTATCTGGAGTTAATGACGCAGTACGTAAAAGTGTGTGTGTGTTTTTATTATACAATGCAGTACAAATAAGTGCTCTTCACATTAACCAAGAGCATGAAATTATAGTTTCGAAAAATTTAAGTTTGGAATATGGCAATATTATAAGATTAAGGGCTTTGGACAGCATCATCTATTATCCAGAGAGTGAGAGTGAGTTAAGTGAACAGAAAAAAAAAAAAAATAAAAAAAATGAATAAAAAGAGCTGGGAACAAGATGCTTGGCAAATATACATAGAAGAAAATGTTAAATGGCCTTCTGACCTTTTACTTAATTCTCTTTAACTGACTGGCCAGCATCTTCCAATATGAGTGATTAACTGATCCGAAATACAAACTGGCATCCAAAAAAAGTTGGGACACCCTGTAAAATGCAACAAGAAAAATAGATTTAATTGCAAAGAGTTTAGA
>VUQG01012918.1:17375-28339 GCA_015106755.1 Etia nguti
CCCCCCATAAACCCCCCCCCCCCCCCCACCGCCAAAACCAGCTAGGAATAGCAAAGCTGCACAGTGTGCATAATAGGATAGTTCTGTTTTAGCGTCTGTCATACATCACGCAGCAGCTTAATTTAAACATTACTTGACTGAGCGATAGAGTTTGAGTGTGACTGATAGCCTGTGTCACCTAACTAAGGTTTGCAACTGCTCAGAGCTCCAGTTCACTTAAAGACACGCAAGATTTACATGCATGTTCATAATAAACAACTACAGCTCATTTAGTTTTTCTGATGGGTAGGATGCAAACAGCGGCCCATCTGCAAACCCCTTCTGATGAAGGCAAGCCAGAGGGGTGTCCATCTTAATGTGTTTTGCGACATGAGATTAACATCTCTCCTTTTAATTTGGACATTTTACAGCCATTAAAAAAATGACTCATGCGAGAACTTCAACAAACTGTGAGCAATAATCATTCGTGAATCAGCCTGTGAATCAGCATTTGCTGCTACGATTTGAGGTTATGCTAAATGTTGCAAATGTTCCAAATTGCTTTTGTAAACACGCCCCAGGCTGCTTTACTTCTGCCATATCTCACCTAGAACGGCGTCTTTGAACAAAAACAGTGGACAACAGTCGGTGAGTTACTAGATTACAAAGTGGTTACTGAAAAGCACCGCCTCTGTATCCAAGCACGACACGGGAGAACATCTCCAATGACACTGTGCAGCCACAGTTTTGGATTTTCGTGGTTATTAAATAACGTGGCAATAAATCTGACTCCAACCTGTTAATTATAGCACAAATTAGATAAAGTGCAGGCAATTTCAGAGATTTGCTGAATTACCTGCGGGTAAGTGCACATTTTGTGTTCTAGAACATTCTGATTGCATCTTTTTATATTCCAAACACACCTGGTAGCAAGCAAAAAGAAGCAAACATCACCCTACATAAAATAAAATAAAATTAAATTAAATAAAACTCAGTGTTAATTTTGAAATTTTTAGAGCAGCAGCGGTCCTTAGATGACAGGATTATACAGAGATCATAGATCGATATGTCTATCAGCCAACATTCCTTAGTTTGACTAAATATTCTCTTAATTAGTTTGCAAATAAATTCAAATTGCTGTGTTTTTATTGAAGTCACAGCAAGCAACTAAAAATAGGAGTTCATGTCCCTGTGTAAATGGAACAAATTAAAAGAACATAATGAGTTTAGAAAGGCCAAAGAGTAAAGTTCTTTGGAATAAAAAAGTTCTAACTAGAAAAAGAAAAACATTATAATGTGATGTATAATAAAAGCATTTATGACGTGTTTACTTCATTTCATAGGATTAGTTGTTTTATTAACCTTGTGGAGCTGCCTACGGTTTGTGGTAAAGAATGCACCTTAGTGTGTATTAAACAGTGTTTATATTAAATTTACGGGGGTGAAGGTGGGGGTCATGCTTTTGGATACACTATGCTGGCTTATGGGACACTCACTAAAACTGAGCAATCATTACTTCCACCTGTGTTTTTCCTGCTGTGACAAGTCAAAATGGATGCAGTGAAAAATGTCTATTGATTAGCAGTACATGATGATGAATTAAGATATTTTCCATGGATCTTTCCTTGGGTCTTAAATTCATTCGTTTTTTTCTTCATTTGCAGAACCGCATTTTGGTGATCAGTCACAGGAATCCACTTTATTAGCTACACCTTGCTCGTAGCGAGTTGGACCCCTTTTGCCGTCAGAACTGCTCGGCACTTTACAAAGTGCTGGAAAAACTCCTCAGAGATTTTTGGTCTATATTGACATGACAGCATCACACAGTTGCAGATTTGTTAGCTGCACATCTGACAGCTGCACGTGTGAATCTACTGTGTCATCGCATCCAAAAGGACCTCTGTTGGCTTGAGATCGTCAGTGAACTCACTGCCGTGTTCATGAAACTCGTTCGCGGTAATAAGCGATGCTCTGTTGGTACTAAGGGGCTCAAAGTTTGCCAAGAAAATATCTCTTACACCGTACCATGAAGAGTAAACCACTGACACAAGGCAGGATGCATTAACATGCTTTACACATAGTTTTACACCTACGGTTCAAATGTTGCACCGAGACTCATCAGATCAGGCAACATTATTCCAGTCTTCTTTTGTCCAATTTCGGTGAATTTTGGTCACATTTACCTGTTCTTAGCTGACAGCAGTGGAATCCAGTGTGGTCTTAAGCTGCTGTAGCCCATCGGCTTCAAGGCGTCACGCGTTTTACATTTAGAGATGTTCTACTCCATACCTTGGTTGTAACAAGTAGCAATTAGAGTTACTGTTACCTTCCTATTAGCTCATCGGGTCATTCTCCTCTGACCCGTGACAACATTTTCACCCAGTGAACTGCTGCTCACTGGATGTTTTCTGTTTTTCAGATCATTCTCAATAACCTTGCACGTACCGAGTTCCATTTGCATTAAACAAGAGTACCTAATAAAGTGGCCACATGTCTTTAGCATAATCTCTGACACTGTACTAGCTGTCCTAGCCTCAGCTCTTGGTTAATACTTTTAAAAAATCGCAGGACTCTGAGAGCAGGTGGCTTGTTGAGACATGTTTATTTGGACAACAAATATTCATCCAAGCCCTTCATTTTGAGGATTCATACCTAACTGTGCTTTAATAAGCCCGGGCAAAGATACGAGCCTCGGAAACTCAGTAATAAAAGGTCTCTTACCCATTTCTGGTACATGGAAATTCATATCTTTTCCATGGTCTGTCAAACATTAAGTGTAAATTCTGACTGCAGATTTCTGACTGACGAATGTTTCTACTTTTATAATACACTGCAGCTGCACTACAAATATAATAAAGTGCACGGCCAATTTTCATTTCCAGTCCATCCCTGATGTCATCTGTCTCATCTATTCCGGTTGTTGTTATGCTTGGCTTTCCCCCTTCCCTTCTCTTTTGAAGCACTGAAAATGAATTGGGCTCATCGTGTCATAATTGCCAAACTGCTGAGCTTTACATACCTCCAGTTTAGTGGCAGAAGTTCTGTCCAATACAAATGTAAAGGAGCCAGCACACACAACAGCAGAACACAAACTGAAAACTGCAAATTTATCCTCTCAAGTCGATTACTCCATAGCAACACTCTAAAATGTTTTGACACTTTTTATTGTGTTTCTTCGAGTTATAGCTATAAATACATTCAAAATCAGCCGTAAACTAAAATCAGCCATAAAGTAACTGAAGCAGCTTATCGTACAGCATATATGGAGTATGTAAAGTGCTTCATATTTACATTTTTAATCTCCTTTCATCGGGGGATTCCCTCTTACTCATGCTTACACAGATAGCAAAAATAGCAGCACTAAAATCATGTAGGAAATAAATAATCTATCAGAAAGCCAAATTCACATAGTCCTCAGGCAAAATAACTAATAAGGAGATGGCATAGGAAAATTTCACGCTTTGTTTATGTTTTTTTGCTTTGCACCCTGAGACATTTTTATCACAACAAATGGAAACACATACGAATGTAGACAGCTGCTGAAATTTCACAGGGAAGCTGACATGTATGTGCTTTCTTATCGTGCAATGACAGATTTGAACTCAGCTGTCATTAAAAAAAATAAATAAATCAAGGATATATAAGTAAAAAGTATTATTGAAGTAACTGTCAAGCAGATTTTAAAATAAAACACAGAGGCTGGAGATGTGTCAGTGATGCCTAACACTGGCTAAGAGATCCAGATGTGTGAGAATTTAAGGGCTAGAGCATACAGCATGCTATGCACCAGCTTACTGGGACATGGTTAAGACATTTTTCACACCAAGTTATATTGCTGTATACAAACTCATGAGATTTTCTTCTTAATCTGACTTCAATGTGTGTATTGCAGCAGTTTGGAGCTTCTAGTTTTTATTGGTGGGTCGGGTCATTTCTGGATGAGTTTAGCAGCACAGCTGAGAAAACACTCTGTAATGCATCTTATATTAATAAGGTCTGCTCTGCTTTATATTTTCACTGAATAAGAATAAAGTCAAGTGACTTTGCTAACAAATAAGATGAATTTTTGGCTCTGTTGGTTTTGTTACCAGTTATATAAAGGGTTGACCCACAAACTTGACCCAATGTGAAAAGCAAGTAATGATTCTGGCTTGATTTAATGTTACTGTTGCTTAAGTATCATCGTTACACAAGCGCCACACTCAGATTCAGATTAAGTACCTGCAGTAAATGGGTCCTTGTTGGCTTGCCTTGTGACTGGGAGTCACTTGAAGTGTAGCAGAATACTGCAAAGCACATCAATGTATCTAAGAACACTGTTTAATATCTCTACACTCTAATTGGAATTTATGGCACACTTACAAAATGTAAAATTTTAAACATTTGAAAACACAGCCTACTCTCTCTTCACACATATGTGATTACTAGATATCATTTTAGCACCAGGAGAAGGTCTGTGTATGTTAGAGACAAGGGAAAATACTTAGTCTAGCTCAATCTATATCAAATTTGAAGGTCATTTTTTATATAATTTATAAAGAGGTGATCCTAGAATTTAATGGAAGGATATAATGGGAAATAGGAGTGTAGAAAGTGCTACAGCTCCCCCTGGTGAATTACAAAGGACCTGCATATTTGTCAAGTGAAAAATTAATAATTAAAAACAACTTTTTTAGTTTTATCAGTTCTTTTTCAGATTCTATTATATACATTTTTAAAACCTTAAATAGTTGATTTCATGGTTGTTTAAGTTCAGTCCATTTACAGCAAAATAAATAAATGTAGCTTAAGTGAAGCTAATGTGGAAGCGCCTACTTGCATTCTTTTTAATGGCCACCAGGGGGTAAGATGTGTGGTTGCAAAGATCTTTGGTCCAGTAGAAGTTTATGGGAAAATCGCCCTCAGCTATGAACTCAGTAAATGCTTACCTGAGAAGTTTATGGGCTCGTTCACTCATTTTGGGCCATACTGAATAAAACGTTAGGTCTATTTTGCAAACTGTGGTCATTCTGAGAGTCAGAAAAACTTGTAATTGGCAAGTTGTCAGCCAAGGAGTGCAAGGTTTCATGGTCAGATCTTCCCCTCAATCATTACATCCGGTTGCAAAACAGGAGGTGATGCCAGTGTTAATTTTGCTCACCAACAATTTTCAAAAATGACATTTTTTCTTTCTGATGAAAATAAGACCATAACTAAATAAAAACTAATGCACAAGGACAAAAACTATGATGAGATATACTTGAACATTTTGGTGAACAGATAAAAACACGAGAGATGAGATCCAATAAGAACCAATTAATATGTGTAGAAAGGTGATGATGTAGCATAATGTGCAATATGTGTGTGTATATGTATATATATTTGCACCTATCTTAAATAACATAGTTATACATCATCCATCAACCTTACACTTGATTTACAGTTGACAAAGAAGCAGCCATAAAATGATCAGCTTTTGAATTCTACCAAGATGAAACTGCATATTCTGTATATATTTTGTTTTATTTACTTCTTTAATTCTTTCTTAGGCACTTCTAATTTGTTTGACTCTCAAAAACAGGTGTGCTCAAAATGTAACAGTTTTCACTGTGCAATAAATAGACTATGTTGAGTCCTGCAACGTGCGAGTTGTTGTTGTTTTTACATACAGATTACAACGCTGTGCTAGTTGTTAAATTGTTTTATGCTCTAGTCTCAGCTTTAAAAGTTACCTTTAAGTGGCAACGATCTTGTCATATAACCCAAAGAATGCAAAACCAAATATTGCCTAAAAATGTCAAACTGTTCTTTTTGCTCTGCTCTGATAAAATAAAGTAGATCTGCAGTTTTTGAGTGAAGAGGAAAAAAAGAAAAAGAGAACAACGATCACTGCAACAGCATCTCTGTCAAAGCTTTCAGATGTTTTTGAAGTTGACGAGATGGCTAAACATGATTATTAGACCCATGCTCACAGTGAGAGATTTAAGAGCTTGAGAGCCCAGAACAACCAACACACATGAATTCATGTACTCTGGATGTGGTATTATTCCTCTGCCTCTTTGCAGCCAGCCACCTGTTCCTTTGTTTACTTGCCAAACTCTTCATACATTGAAAAATCTTTGGAGACAAGAGGGCTTGTATTACACCAGACATGATACTCTAGCTGGTGCCTGATGAAAATCAGTCCGCAGCCAGAATATTGCACCAAAGAGTCGAGGAAAGCAAACAAATACTAATTTCCATAATTAATCAAGTGCACATAAAAATTGCTTCACTTTTTTCCCCCCATGTAGACAAAGATAAGCTAGTGGTTGTTGCAGAATTTCAACACTGGCTTGTACAACAACAACAACGACTGTTATTGTGGTTTAATGTAATTGAGGGTTTATCTTCTTCTAGCCTATATTTTGTTATAAATGTTTAGTTGGAATTCTAATTAATTTTTATGAGTGCAGTTTTTATAGATTACGCTGCTTTCAGTTCTCGTCAGGCTTGTTCTGTTGAATTTGGTTTCATTTCAAACTTGTCACAGTTATTATTCCCTCATCATCTCTTTTTCCTGGCGTTTCATTCAGTTTTCACCTGTCGTGCCCGTGTGGCTTTTGGCACTGAATAGTTGGACTGTAATTTTCTGGCAGGCATGCATCAACACATCTCCATCTTTAGCTTTCCGACAATTGAGTCTCATGAATGGTGTGCTGGAGAGTACCTAGCAAGAAAACAGCAGCAACACAAATCAGAGAGGGCCCAAATCATGTCAGCTTTGAGTAGGTCTTCCTGTTTTTCTTTAGCCTACTTGGCTCAAACATCATGAAAGCATTCAGTTTTTAGAGGAATACATCTGTATAACATGTCAGCAGACTAGACTAGACTCTAGTTGTCTTGACATCGCTTCCTTGCCAGTTTCACACTATAGAAGAGAAATAATCCATTATCTCTAATGCATCCTCAACTTTACAAACCACTATGAAAATTCTGCCAATATTCTTCTGAAATTTTTTTATACGAGCTTGACCTACCTACTGTTACTACATGTTATTCAGAATGTGGAACCAAACCCAGAACATGGAGACAACAAGAAAAAGTATTCCAGTACAACAACAAGTGAGCCAACACAAACATAAACAATATGATTAATCTGAAAGTAGGGAAAAAATATGGAACTCAGGTGGCTAAACTGCAGGAGAACCATCAAACTCAAGGCAAGTCAAACTGGTAGGACTGGACATGGGCAGGACTTCGACAAGGGTAGGAGACAAGAATCGGTCCATTCACCATTTTACCAGTTAGTCCTCTGGTGGCTGAATGTGTAGGGAAAGTGAAGATCCCTAATGACTCATGCTGTAGGCAAAGGGAAGAATAGACCCTTCAGAGGTTGACAGAACAATGTTGACACCGACAAAGCTCAGAACAACACTGGAGAGAAAACCCAGAGGGCCAAAATAGGAGCTTCTTGTGGATGAAATCAGTGCACCATACTGTAAGACTAGTCAGACCAACCTGAGCACAGCCTGGATTATCTTCAAGAAAGCGCATGACTCAGCGGGCCATACAAGGATACTTGTGTGGGGCACTGAGTCACTGATACTATACTAGGAATTATACAAGGTTAACGGTGCAATGACTTCATGAGGAGCTCAGTTTGGCTGTGGAAAGCAACACAGGAGGCCAGTTTCAAGGTCATTGCACAAGTCACCATCAAATGCAGCACTTTCCAAAGTGTTTTATGTAGGCTTGACCCCTCAGCCGACTTATCACAAAGAACAGATACAGATACAAATACTGCACCCTGAAACTCTGAGCAATGAAAAGAGGGAGGTCAACAGTCTGAGTGTCACAGCAATGATTCAAGATGAAATTGTGACCATCTATGAATATATCAGCAACATGCAACATCACAGGGCGAACTGCTTTAAGAGTACTTTAGATAGGTGAATACAGATGATGATCAGGAAGAAGAGGAAATATCATACAAGACCAAGTCCAAAATGGTGAGCTACTTCCAATAATGGAAGTAGGTGACATGAAGGAATTCTACCAGTGGCTAAAAAAACTGCAGGGATGCTTTTGAGCAAAGCAGCACAAGAGCATGCCCTAATAAGTTGAGACGCAATAAGTTTCAGGCTGTGCAAAGGTGCCTGTGAAGCAGTCCAGCACATGGGAGCATGTGATGCAATTTCTGACAGCGTAAACTCAGAGAAACAGCCGAGCAGTTGGGATAGTCTACAGGTTTGTATGTGCCACCAAATTCCAATCGGAGACACCTCTGAAAGTTGTTGTGAACACCAGGATTAAGATCCTGTGGGACTTCAAGCTCCAGACAGACTTCAAGCAGCAGCTTATACCAGCCAACCAGAAAGTGGTTACATTAGTCTTTTCTATATATTGAAGACTTTGTTGAAGACTTTGTTAGTACTGATTTCACTGTGCGGCGATGTTATCATCTTGTACAGATTTTCCTGCCTGATATGATTGTTTTTAAGAAAAAAAGCAGTGACATTCTGTGTGAGGAGAAAATGTGCCTTAGAAAAAACAATATGTAACATTACTAAAATAAACCCTATATGCCTATTTATGGTAGATTTAATTAGTGTAAGAACTGAGGCCCCTTGGATTTTTTTTTTTTATGTTCTTGACAGATAGGGCTCTTTTACAGCCTAGTGGGAAAAGACCTACACTTTTACTTTAGGCGACAACAGTTTGATCTTCTCCTGAGTGTCACTAACATATCACAATAGCCTCGCACAGTCCCTTTCCAACTTTAAAAATTCAAGTCTTTCCCGCTGTCTAATTTGATCATTAGGGATTATTCATGTTTGTAGTCAGGTTTGCTTGAATTCTCTTTAAACTGTGGCGTAGGTGTGCGGATGTGACTCTTGAGTAATAGGGGTGTAGAACAAGTTTAAATTATGAACCTAAACAAGCTAAGAGCAGTGCTGAGTTGCAAAAGCCTGACAAATGCTCACTGTGGATGGCATCATTTGCATGAATTCAGTGCAGAGAAGACGTGCTGATAGAATTTCAGAAAGTCCCGGGAAAATTGTTCTGTACATCCTTGACTTATATTTGGACCCAGGCAATCAATAGGAACAGAATTATGAGGCAGTGAAGCGAGTGATTTTAATCTGGGACTAAATATCCAGTAGTGGATTAGTTTCAGACAATTTCATACCTCCAGAGCTCTTCATGAAATATGGATAAGGCAGAGGAGAGAGAGGGGGGATTATGAAAAATAAAGGCATTTTCCCAAACCTCCTCCTTCGATGGAGGCCAGATGAAAAGTTTTGCAGATGGGCAGCTGGAGGATTCAAGCCACTTTGCATAGCAGATGCCCAAACTCCCACAGCCTTGGTTTGGGCACCAGTTTAATTAGAAAGACCCCCTAGTAGGATACCTTTCAGCACTGACAGTGGTGTTCCTAAACATGCCCACATTTTTTCTCACAGTGGGAAGTCTCATGGTCAATGCTACTGACGAGCATGGGTTGCACACACAAAGAAAAAGATTGATGCAAAAATGGGTCATTTACATATATTGTTGTAGCCAAGTTTGATCCCTATACATATTCTAATTATTTCCGTTCACACTATGTGACTATACATTCTGCAAGTCAAGTGAAGTTTTTTCTCCAAAGGTAATTTTAACTAGAATGCAAATGTAAATCCATCTGTATATTGGACTATAATCCAGTGTAAGTACTGAGTGTCTATGGGTCACAGCCTCAAATGGAGAGGAGAAAAAATGGCTAGTTTCATGACTACGGCTGAACTGAGGGGCTTCATGAAGGCCCAGTATAAGGTAAATAAACTAGTCTGTTAGAATTAAACAGACCCTACAAAAATTAGACCAGCTGGCAAAAGTACAGACATTCTGCACTTAAGTAAAAGTACAAATACTACTGTTAAAACATACTCCAGTAAAAGGCAAAGTACTGATTCAACTTCTTTACTCAAGTAAAAGTAAAAAAGTACAGGCCCTGAAATCTACTCAAAGTAAGAAAGTGAAAAGTAACTCTTTGAAGAGGTTTCTATTTTTGTGCAACACTAACTGACCCTTGTGCTTTATTAAGATAATGATAAAATAATATCAGTAGATGGGAATACAAACTTTAGTCTAACTTTTTAAAATTCTAATTTTGTTCAGCTTGAATCTGAAGAAAAATAAGGAAAAAAAAAAAAATCTCTCTATTGTCTGTTGCCTACATTGTAGAGGGGAACTTTTCCTCTAAACAGGAAAATGTGTACAGTCAGGGGTTAAAGTGGGATTCAGCAGGTGGGGGAACACTAAACTGGTTGTAATGGCTCAGTGTAGGGAAAAGAATCATAACTCACAATAATTTCTATTGAGAGCTCCAGTAGATTTTCTTAGTGTACAGGCTGTGATCAGCTGACCTGCTGGTCTTTGTGGATGTACGCAACTGAATTCAACCAGATGTCAGCAGATGTTTCATGAGTTGTCCTGACTGATTTCAATCCTCCACACTGACAGTACACTGTTTATGCTGTCTGTTTTCTAGATGGTATAAAGTTGGTATGAAGGTGGAATTCAGTCAATGGATCTAAGCATCATCAGCTAAAATTCATATGAATGTCTGCTACACTTGATATAACCTAACTGTGACCATGAAACCACAGCCACTGTGCACCAGTCACACACACTGTTCTTTACTTTAAATCCATAACGGTACAGCGAACTAACCTGTTTATCTTGCACTAACCTGCAGAGGATTTTCATGCAGACTTTAAATAACACAGTTAACCTTCTTCAGTTTACAGCACATTTTTTAAAATGAAAAAAAAAAAAATGTGTACAGACTGAATATCTGATTTAAAAACAACTTACGTGTAAGCTTTAAATCTGCACTCTATTAAATCCCACTGAGCAGTCCTTATCTTTAAATCTAACCCAGGGGTCTCAAACTCCAGTCCTCGAGGGCCGGTGTCCTGAAACTTTTCCATGTGTCCCTGTTGCAACACACCTGAATACAATTAGTAGGTCATTAGCAC
>VUQG01012918.1:28364-61738 GCA_015106755.1 Etia nguti
TTATTGCACTGTGTTCATTCACTCATGAGCTGCTGTAACATGAATCAAATGGCTGAATTGCCACCTCAGCATGCAGTCAAGTTCTATACTCTTGGGGCCTACTTGGGAAACCCAACTGGGGTCCAGCTAATTTTGTCCTCAGTTACCATGGTGGTCCAAAGTGTGTTTCCCCAGATGGGTTTATGCTGGGCCCCGGATAAGCCCCAAATCAGGCCCAGTCAAAAAAATATGTGGGGCCCAGATGGGTAGAAGCAGGTCTGATATTTGGGTCCCACTTGGGTTACCCACCTGGCACCCAGCTACTTTTGTCCACAGTTTCCATGATGGCCCCAAATGTGTTTGCCCAGATGAGTTAATGATGGGCCGAAAAAAATGTAGGGAGTAAAAGTAAAAAGCAGTCAGAAAAAAACTATTGAAGTAAAGTACAGATACCTGAAAATTCTACTTAAGTACAGTAACAAAGTATTTGTACTTGGTTACTTCCCTCCTCTGAACAAGCCCATTTAAAAAGATTTTTTTCTTTTTTCACATCGTTACCATATGTTACGTTTTTGCAGTCACAATACCACTAATCATCTCCGCCATTTTGGATGCGTGACAATCATGGTGAGAATGTAGAATCAACAGAATAAGGCTCTAGTCACAAAGGCCTTGAGACTGGTGTGGAATCATCTGGCAACCACTGGTCGTGAGGGAAAGATGTCTATCCCCGACGGCTGTGAGTGGCTCCTGGAGGTTTATGACAGTTGGTAGAAAGATTATTGTTAAAGTCCCAGTCAAAGAGGCAGTGATTCCCAGGCAACAACCTGTTGTTAAAGAAAAACATATATGCCACAACTAGTTTGCTTTGGCTGCTAGGATATTGCTTTGGTTTCTCCTTCAGCTGCTCTCTGAGCTGCAGGGAAACGATAAAAAGTGTGACACAAACCAGATATGGAGAAGGTTTGCCTTCAAAGTAAAAGACATACCTTTTGAAGCATGTAGTCTGCAGTGCTGAGGCACAACTTTTACTTTGAAGTTGAACTGTTTCCATTTTTTAATTTTAAACTTTATTTAGAACTTTGTATATTTGGGTTTCACATTATTTTCTGTAAGCAACATGAACATTAAAAGATAAACATTCAATGCAACGTGAAGCAGAAGATATGCAGTGTTTTGTAAGAAAGTAAATGCATACATGCATGAAAACCATACATTGTATTTTTTCCACAGATCAAGAGTGTTTAAAAATTCAGTTCCTGAGATCTGTTTGTTTAATGCTGAATAAGAAGGTAATGCTTTTATATTTGTAACCTTTGGCTAAAAGAATAACAAATAAATGACGTATTGTTCAATACTGGAGTAACTGAGATCGTCTCTATTTCTGACTTGGGTTGCACTTTTTCAAGATTTACAACAGCTGGGCTAGTAGTTAGCGAGTATTTGCAAACAAACATGAAAAACTACAGTCAACTGTGACAATCTGCTAAGAAACCAATGCAATCAGCAGGAGGTTTTGATGCTGCGCCTTCTTTGCAACTGATTTCACCCAGTGACTGCCACCAACCTCCAGCATTAAATTATCAGTGTATAAACTTGGACATTGAAGCACTATATGCATGTTAAATAAATACATCTTCGTGTTTGTGAACACTATAACCCACACACAGTGCAGTGTTACTGCACCTCTGTGTGTGTTAATTCTTTTTTCGACTTTTGGGTGGCAATAATAGATTGTGCTGGCTCTGAGCAGTTCCTGGAATTTAGCAGCAAAAACTTGCAAAGCATCAGACTTGCAACAAAATAGATAGTTTGCATTGTATTTGTCAAATTAACATGCATTAAAGTGTGCTATTGGAATTTTTTCTCCTAAATGAGGAGATTTAGGGACATGATAGGAGGTTGGGCAAGAATATTAATAGAATAGCATAACAGAATAATAATATTTACTAGGAAAAGTATTGGTAGTACCCCCTCGTTGTGTCTAGACAGTGTCAGTATGCTACTGCAGAGTGAGCTGAGTTTACTTCCATACAGAAAACAAATTTTTATGTTCACATGTGGCTGTTTAGTAGTTCATTGTACGGTACACATGTAAAACTCAACCTAAGAACCTTGGAGAACTTTATACAACTTTTTATCATAAAAATTTCTAATGACACTTTCACATACGTAAAAATTTCAGTACCACAAGGTGTTGACACGCACAACCAAGCAGTGATCTACAGGACTGAAAATTGCAACCAGCACAAAGGTGCCAAAAAATCTGGTCACTTGAGACTGGCTCCAAAACCAAGTCAGTTCCCTTCCACTTCCTTTTTTAAATCCCCCAAATTACACCATCATAACACATTTTTACAGCCTGGTACAAAAATACTGATTTGGCCTCTGTGGGTAATTTCCCCCCTCATGACAACTCTACATGGAGTGATTTAAAAAAAATAAATAAATAAAAAACGTATTCATTTGTACACAGGTGTCCCAACAGGAAACTAGAACCTATCAGCTAGGCTTCACCTCCACTAATTGGAGTCACTGAACTGGATCTTTCCCCCACGTTTGTGCTGTCGGAGCCTTTTGGAGACTTTTTAATGCAACGATCTGACAAAATATTTTAGCTTGCTGTGTAGTACAGCAAAAAGTCCAAGAAGTTTGTGCAGGGACATTCTAGTGTTTTCTTAGTCTGTGACTTAGCAGGTAATTAGCAGTTCTTTGTGTCTGTGTGTTGAGCCCCCCACAGTTGTGGGCCAACCTGCTACTGTTACTTTAACATCTTGTCTTGTGGTAACTTCTGCCTCCATAACGGCTAACAAAACCCTGATGTTGAGGCATCAAAATGTGACGGAAATTTAAGCATTTAACGGTTTGGGCTCCCCTAAAATAATAATGTAAGCAGGCTAGTCTGCTATGTGCATTGTTGTTGAAGATTGCAACTTCAGTTACAGAGTTTCAAATGAACTTTGAAAGTTTTCTCCAGAAGTTAAAATGCCAGTGTGCTCTTACTCCAGCCTGTCTCGTTAGCTGTAACCTTGGAACCGTGATGAGGGGGAGGACTAGAAGAAGGCTGTCATAACACTGCATGAACTGGGCCTTTATTTCCTTTCTTATATGGCAGCGAACACTATGCACAACAACTTCTGTTACACTGAAACTTATCCATATCTAGACATTATATGATTTATTACAATAGCTTAATCACCACTGCCCTTTTGCACTCCACAGTGGCTGCAGCTGCTTCTCACACCCTCTCACTTGTGGTGTGCCATTTTTTTTGGACTAGATGTACTTAAATTGATGCACAAACACAGAGAAACACACATACATATTACAAATTACTGTATTTACTGAAGGTTTTTGTTCATTCCTTATCTTTCCCCACTCTCTCAGCTGCCTCCTCCATTCTATTTTTGCTGAACTGTTAGGAGAAAGTTTATTTTTGCAGAGTCTGTCGGCGTCCCTTCATCTATTTAATCTA
Source organism: Etia nguti (assembly GCA_015106755.1). NCBI lineage: Eukaryota > Metazoa > Chordata > Actinopteri > Cichliformes > Cichlidae > Etia > Etia nguti. The sequence goes on from VUQG01012918.1 coordinate 31,819, forward strand.
AACTGCTGGGTACCACTGCATTATATTACACACTGATTACACCCTGTCTGTTCATCTTTTTATTGTCACAGAGGCTTCAAAGCACAGTGTGTTCTGTTAGAGCCCAAGTCACAAACCTATTAAAAATCCTATTATATCATTTCATATTACGAACACGAACAACTGTGTGACAAAGCTGAACTCCACGTGATCGTCAAACCCTGGAATTGATTCACAATCAGTTAATCTTAACCACACATTTTCCCTGAATTATTGATTATTTGTCCTCGTGTTGTCATCTATTTGCATTCGAATAATTTATGAAATTACACTGGGAAAACAATGTGACAATGTGTTATTATCTAACTCTTCAGCTCTCTTCCTGGCTCATGACTACATGGTAAGACTCAGATTGCAGCTTTCCTGATATGGATGCATTCAGTGCTTTCATAGAAATTTGGGATTATTGACTTAATCCTAATAAACAGACCAATTTTTGTCATAATTCTTTCAGATAGTTCTGCTTTCTCAAAGATGTTTGAAACAAGGTTGTGCAATATCTCCTTAACGATTCTTTTGAGCTAAAGAAAAAATTTGAGATCAAAAGGTGGGAAACAACAGTCACATAAGAGCACTTTTAATGAGTATTGTATGAGCATTATAAATACATAGCTCACAGTTTCATAACTGTGCAGTACTGTGCAGAAGTCTTGAGACTTCTCATTTCTTAATGTTTAAATGGTTTCTGTGATTTATTGAAACGTGCAAAAATAAATGGAAAAGCAGTATATAAGGCAAGAAGTTTGTGGATTTCTAATGAAGTTTGTATTTGTAAAGTATTTGGTTTGGCCATCTTTACAGTTCAACACAGCCTGTGTCATAGTCCTGGCAGGTTTACTCCACTGTCCTTCCTGCTCTCTTTCTCTTTCGCTCTCCCATCTTGCCTTTTGTCTCGCTTCTCCCAGGTGGAGCGCTGGGCTGGCTTGTGCTCCTCATCCTGCCTGCGGGCGGAGCCCTTCTGGGTTCCCGGGCTTTAGCCGTCACACCTGTTTTCCATCTGCTCATTCTCTTGCAGTATTTAAAGACCCGCTTGAGCCTCCGTTCTTTGCCAGATTGTTGTTGCCACCCCTGTGGTGTGAAATACCCTGTTCAAAAGGCGGCTGGGGCTTATTCTCTGGAACTTGCAAGCCCGCCAAAATAAATGCCAGCAATCATGCGACTGAACTCTGAAGCCGATCATCTCCTGCAAAAAAACGTTAACGTTACCAACCTCCTGTTCAAGTGCTTGCCCACTTTTCACCGCTCATCCTCTCTAAACTTTCTCGGCCTGCCTGCCTTCTTACTCCCCTCATTCCCGGGTAAAAGAGATAAAAGGTAAACAGTCACTAACTTTTACCTGTTAATAAACTCCAACTCTGAATTTTCTACTTTCTGTAATAAAACTAGTTTCAGGGTCATGTGTTTGAGTCTTAAGTTACAGCATTATGGCAGCCTGAACTTCTTGTGCAGCTTTCATGAAGTTCCATTGTGCTTTTTTCTATTATGGTAGGCTTTTACTGCATTGGCAGTGCCTTTGGAATCATTGCCACTATGAAAAATTAAGTTATTGTCAATCATAGAGTTTTCAGATGGTATTGTATGGTGAATAAAACCATTTTTTGTGTTCGTAGTTCTACCAATTTCTGACAAGCTCCCCAGCAACACTGGCTGAAATACGCCCTAAACCATGACATAGCCTCCACCATGTTTTAGAGATCAACTCAGCTAATTAGAGGTGCTCCACCACCTGCCCAGTAAGTGGTGCAGAGGGTGATCACGATTAAGAATCATTATTATTATTTTGTTTTACAAATTTTAACCACTTTTGAAAATGTTTTCCTGCTTTTAATAATTCAGTGAAAAGATGTATTTACTGTTGTCCTTGTCGGTTTGGGCATTCAGCTGTAAGAGTAATAGTAGCAGTAATGAATTCAAAAAAAGGAAAAGATGAGCCAACGTCTTTCAAGGTTTATGGCAATAGCAAAAGGAGCTGCTATATTTTTGTGTTTTGTATTATATGCATTAAGAGGACAACAATTTAAATTATTTTTAAATCACAGTCTTAATATTACTGGATACCAGATTCCGTCAGACACAATCTGCTTTATATTTGTTCAGTTAGTGAAGCTGCATAGACTTCTTTCATGAAAAAGTAGCATGTGAGTTTCTGCACAACTGCTACCACACTGCCCGGATGATAATGTATTTTCCACATTACAACTTCTCTAAGAACTGCACAAAGCACAGCTTTTCCTGCCTCTGTCCCTCTGTGCACAGCCTAGCATTAAAAACAGAAGTGAATGACATTCAAAGGATTACCAAACACAGAGATCTTAATGGTTGATTCGAAAACAGGCTGGGAGTGAAAATCTCCCAGATCTTCATCTAGCTTTGCTCCTTAGAGCGTGAGATTAGACAGTAATGCGATCCTTGATTGTGAACATGAAAATAAGTCACTCTGATGCTTATCACCTAGAGACTGAAAACTTAAAAAAAATAACACAAATATATATTTATTTACTAAAATAAAAATCTGTGCCGTGTTAAACTATTGTATGAGCTGTTGTTTTATATCTGGCTTTAATGTTTGTGTCTGAGTGTAACAAGTCAATGGGCTTAACTGTTCGATGAAACAACAGGCTTTATCCTGCTCAGCAGCCGCCCTGCAGAAGTCTGTTTTCTGCTATCATTTAAAGTAATTAGCTTAATTTAACAAGGAATATAATGACTGATCATGCATAATGTGATCACAAGATGATCTAAAATAAAAGCTACCTTTGTGGAAAAGTTCAGAATCCAAATTCATACTAAAATATCGATTAAAACAGATAATAATGCTTTGTATTAAAATAAAGGTTAATTCCACAAATGAGAGGATTTGTGACTGGAGCCAAAACATTTAGTCTAAGCAACCTGCAGCCAAGTACTTGGAAATTTCTGTGTTGGTTTGACTATGCAATTACTATGGTTTATGTACAAATTATGCACAGGTGATTTACTTACTGCTTACCTTTTATATTGAGACAACACCACCATTAATGGCAACTTTTAAGAGGCGCAGTTTATGTTTCTTTATTGTGTTGTCACAATTATTTATTTACATCACACATTTTTCAGTTATTAAAGGCAAGTAAAAGAAATAAATCTCCAGATCGACGGCTTTAACGTTAGCCTCTCATTTTCACTGCAAACTAATATTTATTAAAGGATGGCAATGTTGTGATGAGTCCAAATTTTTAATTGCCTCTGCAGCAATCTCTCAGGTCTTATGGTCTCATCTATCTGTCATTAAGGCAAGCAGTGATACACATGATAGATGTGTGACCTAATGCTTGTTACTGTGCATGATCACCTAGACTATTATGCATTTATATAGGAGCTTTTACCTAAATGACCAGTGGGCTGTTTGTTGAACTAATTAATACGACATCATTACACATGTTACAGATAAGCATACGAGGTTAACCGGGGACAATAGAATCGATAGCCTTGTCCAGATGTTTGTTCTCTTGCTTTAGACTATATAGTTGGCAATGAAGTGATTTCATCATGCATCATTAACGTTTAGCCAGCCCAGGAAAGCCAAAACAACAATTTGAGAAGTTTGGTAATAGTGTGAGAGTGATAATAATTATTCTTCCTTGCTTCACTCTGGTGAAGCAAGACAGCCCAGCCCTTGATAAAAACATACACAACGGTAGGACTGCCTGTGATGAGAACTCCCCTGACCTTAATTAGCTGCGTTCACGGCATTGCATGAACCCATTACCGAGACTTTAAAGCATATCCATTTCATTTCTCACCATTTGTCTACACCTCTGGTCTGGCTAATGAGAGCCAGGAAGGACTGGAGGGAGGCTGTTTGGGTGTTGGAAGACTGTCGCAAACCACAGAGATTTATAAAAAAAAGAAAAAAGTAAGTAGAACAAACTGGGGTTGCTTGCTGGCTTTATAGCCTGGAGTCACCTCAACTGAGTCTGAAAATTTAAAAACTGTCTCATTTCGTCAGAATTTTACTTCCTCTGCAAATTTTACTGCGTTAATTATGTGAATTAAACAGCACGATGCTCAAATATTTCTTGAACATCGCTGTTTGTTTTTGTGTGCACTGATGTTAAAACTTCAATATGTCCAAGACAGACACATACATTCTAATCATTTCATGTGTCCTTTTTATCCCATCTATCTTCGCACACAGTCGTCTGTGTTGGTGTTTGCGTAAAGTGGGGGGGCAGGGGGCAGAAGCTCTACAACCATCCCAATATCAAAGCAGGTGATACTTCAGCTGGAGATTTCTCCCCTAGGGCAGAGTGAGCAGAGTTGACCCTAGAGTGGCCATCCATTGCATTCCTTTGAGTACACTCCAGCCATAATAACACTTCACCACCTCTTTCATCTATCAGCACCAAGCTGCGAGGCGGCTAACTTTGTTTCCTGCTGAACACTTTTGCCGGTGACAGTAATATTCACAAATAATTTGCAATTCAAATGCTTGTCTGTCGAAAAAGGAAAAAGCTGGACCTGCAATGTGAATGAACGCAAAATCATATTAATCATATTTTTTTCTTTCCTTGTCATCACCATAGGACTGCAACACCAGTCCAGGAAGTCAGGAAGCTGTTCAGTCTGTTCACACAGGGAAATCAGCATCAAACATTCAAAAAGCCACGTCTTGGATAAAACTGAGCTGACTGTAATGGAATATGACTGACAGCAGATGATTTTCTGATTACATGCCTGACAGCTTGAACTTATTGAAAATGATGAGGACAGATGTTTGCTCTGACTCACATGCAATTAGGTTTTGACTTCATCAAAACCAGAAATTAATTAATAGTGAAATAAGGAAAGAAGATTGTTTTCTTTTTATAAGGAGTGTGCGTATATCTGTTCATAACGTGAGGCAGGCACGGCTGACTTCTTTTACACTCGTTCACATGGATACATTTTGCTTAAAAAGTTTCCTTTTTATATGATGGTGCTTGCTTCGAGTGCACCAAGATGCACAATCTATAATTACTGCAAACAGATCGGTTTGCATATTGAACCTGCCATTCATGCTCCTAGAATGAGCAAATTTTATGTTTGGTTTATTAAGACATCGAAATGCCTACGTCCATAAGAAAAAGTCACTGTTTAACTTAACTGGTTCTGCAAAGTGGCACCTGCAAAACACTTAACGATGTTCAAGGATCTCCTCCAAGTGTTTTTAGGTTTTATTTCATTTCAATATGTATTCTTTATTTTCCCAAAAATAGAAACAATGCTGGAGAAAGTGGAAAATGAATTTATAGCATACACTCTTAATTGATGGTTTGATCCCAGCTTGTTCCAGTGTGCATGGGAAATAACGGTGCAAGATACCGAACCCCCCAGTTTCTCTCCGATAAGTTCACTGAAGTGAGAACGTTAGAAAGCACTTAGGTGTAGAAAAAAGTGCTTGTGTAAAAGGTCTGTGAAGGTTCTCAGTTATCCAGGTCGAGGTGGCTCTTCTGTGTTATAACATAGAAGAGCCACCTCGACGGGACAAGACTCGGCTGTTCATCTGCATCTAAAGGACAAAGGTCACTCTTTCGAGGACGCCAATGTTCACATTTTGGACAGAGAAGACAGATGGTTTGAAAGAGGAGTGAAAGAAGCCATCTATGTCCACTGTGAACGACCATCTTTGAACAGAGGCGGTGGCTTACGACACCAACTGTCTGCCGTCTATAATCCAGTTTTGAGATCCCTTCCCAGACGCCTTAACGCCCGCTCACATCCTTTGCCATTTGACCTCAGTAAATCCCATGATAGGGTGGGGCTAGGTTTCACAATGGGTTCACCAGAAACCTTGGCTGATTGTGACCCACACCTGTTTTCACACCTTAGCTCGTGTGATTAGGTAGAGGATCAATAGGGGGTCCATGACCCTCTTGGGGACACTCCCATAGGGCTTAAAATCTGGGACTCTCCACCAGTTGCTCTTAGAACTGAAGAAGCTTCTTAAATGAGAGGTGAAATGTCTTCAAGGAAACTTGAAGAAGTCCAGACGCTTTTCTTTCCAAGATCCTTAGACTGCTTGTGTAAAAGGGTGAATGAGGCATGTTGTTTAAAGTGATTTCAGTGCTCAAATATAGAGTAGCAAAGCGCTCTATAAGACCAGTCCATTTGCCAATGTTATTTGTATTCACATTTTAGTAATTTACAAGTAACCAAACCAAAATGTTTAGCAACCTGAGATAAATTCAGGTTAGGTATCTCTAATGCCGGATGAGGTTGTGCTTGATAAGCTTGCAAGTTTATGTGCTTTAATACTATGCTGTAACTTCATTAAATAAAACAATCCCAAACCACTAGGACCATATATAAAATCCTATAACTGTGAGATCATAAATGCTGTGACAAGACGTAAACACAATAATAGTAAAAATAAAAAAAAAGATTGGCTGTAGCAAGAAATAAAAGTAAACATTACCCAGGATTCATTTGAAGCTGCGCACCATTAAAACAAATGGCGGATATAATTGGCCTCCCTTATTTTTAAATGTCTGTAATAAATGGCAATTTATGTCACTTGTTTTGACATCTAATACTGCCTTTAGACAGGAGCTATATTTATCTAACATCTCTCTGACTTGGAAAAACAATGTTTTTTTCCCCAATTAAAGCAGATTTTCATTATGTTTACTGAAATTGCCTTTGAAACTTTTGTCATTAACTCTACTCTTAGTCTGATGGCACCTCTCAAGACACACATAAGCAAGCAGAGGAGTACCTGAGGGGTGCTGACGGCTAAAGGGCTTTGGAGATAAAACAGCTGCAAAACATGCAACACCTTCAGCACGGCAACTTTTGGGAGCCTTCACGTCACGAAAGGTTCACAGGCCCAGAGCCGTGAAAAGCTCAGACAATCAACGAGGATGGGGAAATAAGGTGGTTGGTGTCAGCTGGGTAATTTTGTTTACCTAAGAACTTTGCGAGTGTGAAGTGCTGCTGTGATTATTATGGCGGTTATGATTGCTGTTATCCACAGAGTCATTGTGCTCAACCCGCTGTCATCTTCAATTACCTCCGTCTGGTGGGGCCCCCCCCCCACCCCTCCAATCCTCACGCAGCCTGTACAGCCCCACCCTCGACACCTTTACAACTGTTAAAAAGAAAATCCATACACATCAGGTTATCTTTGTGTCTCCGCTTTCTAAACAGAGCATGACAGCGAGGGGGAGGGCGAATTCGTGTTATGCCTCGCGGGTCATCAAGGAGCCCATGTGTGGATTGACTCTCTTCCCTTCGGGTTTTGAAAGACACAAATGTCTCTCGGGGTTGAGGATGGGCAATTCAAGTTTTCAAGTTCAAGTAGTGCACCTTTTGATGTGCAGCTTCAGCTCTGGCGAGGTAGCGTGGGCCTGGAGTGGCAGGTGTGTAGGTGAGCTTACTGACCTCTCAACAGACACAAGATCTGCCAGCTGTAATTGGTCTCTGTTCCATCTGCTTTCTTATCTAGTTTTCTGACAGTCTCTTGACAGCAAAAGACAAATTATTGATCTGTGCTTTAAGGATATAAAGGACATGTAATTTAGCCACAGAAATTCAACACACACAGTACGAGCTCGATACACAGGATACACTCTAAGAAGTACAGTTGACTCTTGTTAAGCACCTCAGTCGGGTTATTCCTCAGAGGAAATCGAGGGACGGCCTGCATGCTAATACTGTCTTAAAATGAAATGAGAATCAAGGTGGCCAAACGTTTCCATATGCTGCCGACGAGCATTCGACGTACAGCAATTCTCAGCTGTCATATAAGCCCTTCAGGACACTAGAAGGTATAAAACAAGTTCCTCCTAATTAGTAAAAAACTGTTTTTCTGCTCATTATTTGTAATAAAATGAACCCCACTTCCTATCCTCTTTTCTTCGTTTGTTCTTTCTCCCAAAAACTACGAGGAAAAAGGGTGAATTTTTTCTCTTTTTTTTCTTTTTTTTTCCTCCACTGAAATTAATTTAATTGCGTTTGTATATTTTGCCCCCAGGCAAGGTTCGCCCACAACGGTTTAATCTTCACACAGAGTGGAATGAAACATACATATATAATGCATGCGCTTCACATTGCACTTCATGTGAATGGTAATTAAAAAGAAATCATTTTAATTCGGTGCGCTTATCACAGGGGATGACGGAAGGGGAAGGTGTCTGGAAGAAAGGGGGAGTGTGTGTGTGTGTGTGTCTGTGTGTGTGGAGGGAGATGAAGGGGGTGGGGTGGGGGGCAAAGAGGACAGATAAGGTGTGGATGGCACTGTCAGAGTGTCACGTAGAAGGCAGGTTGAAATTCCCCTCCTTCAAAACGGAGACAGCCCCGCATCCCTCATCCTGAGGCTGTGGACAGTTTGATCATGACACAGAGAAGGCATTAAACCCGCCTTGTTTCCCTCACTGTCTTTAACCCTCTCAAAGCGATGATCCTCTATTTATAAACACAATAAATATTCCTTGCTTCACCTTGGCACCGGAATTTCAAATAGAGACACACATATGAAAGGTCCCCGACTCATTTGTGGCTTTCTGAACGTGGCACTTTGCACAAATAAATGTGTTTAGTTCCCCCAAGCAGCTCTTAACCACGCCATTATTTCTTCATCCATTCACAGATGGCTGCCCTTAGCTTCCCTGAGAGGATTGCAATTATCAAGAGGTGCATGGCTTTATATTCACACGCTTTAGCAGAATTAACACCAAGGCAATAACTCCAACATGTGTAAGATAAGCACCGACAATATGCCCACTCCCCAGCACACACCTAAGAAAGGGGTTTAACACTGGATCGAGTAGCTCCAGTGGAGCACATTTGAAACACATCAGGAAGTGAAAACTATAAATATATTGCCAAGTGCATGACTTACCAGTAAATAGCCTCTAGCTGCAACACACAAGTGATACTAAGTGGATCTGACATTATTTCAGTCCAATTTCACTACTTCTTGGTAATATCACTGGCCCTGCCTGCAAGAGCTCAAGTACTTTTTACATTCTCATCTCAATACAGTGATACAGTAGACTTTCTAATCCTGTTAATGGCTATCTTTAGCAGAGCGGTTGTGTTTTCTAGCATAAAAAGAAGCCAGCATGCCTCACGATGAGTCAAGTAGCGGACAGGAATTACAAGTCCAGATCTCCTGGTAGTGCACCTTGGCCCTGTTAGGAGAGAACATGCTCCACTCTGCTGCCCATTTACTCCACAGATATGGGTTGCTCAGCTTTTACTGAATGTTTACTCCTCAGGGAATTGGCTCCATCCTGTTAAAGTTCAGGTCACTTGCCCCCCACCCTCACCCTCCTCGGCTGCTGCTCCCCTGCTCTTCCACCACTTTAGTCACCTTCCTTTTCCACACAGTGCATTTCAAACCTGGATAACATCAGCAATACCCCTCTAGTTTGGTTCAGAAGTGGGGCAAACGATCAAAGCCCCCCTCCCCGAACACTCCTCCAATTCGATTTAAAGTGTCTTTGTGAGCTGGTTTTGTATGTCCAAGCACCAGGGGTGTGTTTACAATAAAAAAAAAGGATACAAAAAGCCACTTGCAGTCTTCATTGTAACTTTATCCTCAGTGGTTTTTGCACCCATGTTTTTTCCTTCAGAATCCAGGTTGCAATGCTTTCTCTCTTCACAACAGCTTTATTTGACACTGATGAAGCTGTAAAATCCTCACAAAATCATTGTGCAATTTATCTAATTACAATGCTTTATCTATTTCTCCGTTACAGCAGGTGCACAGAGCAGAGTGAACGCTGAAAAAATGTTTTCCAGAGTGGCAACCAAGAGTGCCACTTCCACTGGGTCTCGAAGTCCCAATTTTTATCCCTCGCTCTTGTCTTTAAACAGTATCCTCTTGTCCAGCTGCCATAATCCATCTAAAAATTATAGTTAGGCTGTTTTCAGATAATTTAATTTAGAGATAATTAGACCCAGAGTCTAGCATTTCAGCCTGTACTGTTTAGACCCCACCTTAGCGTTTTGATACAGCTTGCTTGCCAAAGACAACCCGAGGAAGACATTACTCATTACTTGCGATGTCCTGTGCATAATCCTTAAGAGTTGTCTGCCATATTGGATTGGCTGTGATGGCGACTTGTCTTTAAACAGTCAGCAACAACTAGCTGAGGGGTAGTAAAACATGAAAAAGTGCCATGCAAAGCAGAAAGGGAGAATGTTTGCTTTCAAAGTAAAAGTTGTGCCTCAGCACTGCAGCTGTTTCAAAAACTTTGAGACTAAATCGTTAAAAGTCCATCACTCTGTTTTCAAATACAATTGAAATGTCTTTTCTCATTGCTTGGCCATTTTTAACCTACAAACCTCCACTGCATTTCATCAGACAAGCTTTAATCATGGAGAGTTCATGAAAAAAACTGCATCTTTTTTAGTGGCATTCCACTTAGTAGAGATCTTCCACCAATGGCAAGCTCCCCCCTTGGAAAAGAATCGAATATCCCACCAGTCAAACTCCACCAATATCAGGAATATTAAAAACCTGGACAGATTAGAGTTTTTATAAACCTTATTTCCCTTTGGAGATGACTTCATGATGTGGTTGTTGCTGTTGTATGTTGCTTTTTTGATTGTTTTATTTGAATTTAGCAACAACTGTGGGCTTTGTGTTGATATGCTGTTGGGCTCCTGCATCTGTCCAGGTTAGGAAGATTCCTCCTACTGGTGGAGCTTCACTGGTTTGTGTGGCAAAGACACGCTGGAGTTTTTCACCTTAAACATGACGATGCCACCAGAATAATGGCTTTTGATTTGAACAGAGAGTGTCTTGGAGTTTTTTGATGATCTATACCTTCTGAAGAGCACCTGAAAGAGAAACAGTCTGAATTCAGGAAACACTCCTTCTCAAAAACTATATATAAGTATGGAACCATACAAACTATGAGCAATCGCAGTAATATGTTGGCGATCAAAGTAACTGCAAGGAGGTTTTTGTTAACTAGTTGGAGAATACATAGTTTTCCTTGGGAGACCACATGATTGCAGACCAGTCTCTAGGGTTGTGTGACTCGGCTTTATTCACTTGACCTTACACTGTCTCCTTGAATGCCACTTGCCCAAAACAAGTTAGTGTCACACAGTTAGCAGTCACATGTCTAGTTGTCATGGGTCTCATTAGAATTTCTCAGGAATTTGAATATGTTCATTTTTCTTTTTTTCTTTGAAATTTTTGGTTAAAATGTCTATAAACACACAGCTTTGAGAGCTACCACAATTTTAATTGGAGTGTTATGTGAAATAGTGAGAGTAAGCAAAAGGGATTAGCTGCACATAGAGCAGGGGTGTCAAACATAAGGCCCAGGGACCAAAATCAGCCCACCAAAGACCCCAACCTGGCCTACTGGACAGCTTTGGAAGATGTGAAGACAGGCCTAAATGTTGTACTTCTAGCAGTATTTTCATAAATTTTAAAGCTTTACTGATGGAGATCCTCCACATGGTCATTCATGCTGTGCTAAAGTAATAGTTTTTTTTTGTGAATGTTATGGATACAAAGGCTATACTCTGTATCCATAACACACTACCCATTGTACACTTGGATATATATTTTTTTTAATGTAATTTTACACGTTCTTACCATTTAAGCCTTACAGTTTATTTATAAGAGCCATGCTGACAGATTTCATTCATTTACTAGTACAGCATTTCTTTTTCGTGTAGAAAAAACTGACACACACTGTTGAAATTTCACTTCTTTTCCTTATATTAAGCTATCCCAGGGATTAAATGTATAGTTAACTTGTTTACACTGACAGGAAGGGGACGTTTTACTGGTCTTTGTTTTGATTAAAGTCAAAGCTGGCTGTATGTGACCTGCCAAGTAAAATGAGTTTGACATCCCTGCATTAGAAAAAGAAAACCAAATAACCTTTGTGTCATAAGCTTCATTTTTTCTTACCTTTGTTTTTGAAGTGTTTTATTAATAGAAAGACTCTATCCATCGCTCGAGCTGATGACGGAGAAAACCATGATGAGATTCAAGAATTTCACACCACTCTGGCATTACAGATTTCACAGGTTCACTCAGTCTGCAGGTTCAGGGTGAGGTGTGATGTTGGCCTGCTTGCGACCACATGTACTTTAACAGCCCCAGCCCTTAAAGAATTCATGATTAACAGTATCAAACAAAACAGAGAGGAACAGCAACAAACAATCAGCTGCTTTCCGACAGCAAAACTAGCAGCGGTGGCGACAAGCAGCGGGAGCAGCAGCAGCAGCAATAGGATCCCGGCTTTGTTCCTGACACTGAGCATGTGTGTGAACATAAATTCATGGCGAATTCAAAGCCTTCCCTCTTGGCCCCATCAGGGAGCACATGCCACATACAGGCTTTTCACACAGTCTGCCGGACAGGACAGTCAGGCACACAGCAATTCTGCTTAGTTATTTTATCATGAAGCGTTACTCGTGGGACAGCAACACTTGTCAAAGTGAATATTGTAAAGAAACTCAGCCCCGCAAGGCCATGCTCCTATGATTTTGTGACCTTTGTAGAATGTGCCTCATTTAAGTGAAAGGATCTTTTTAAAGTGACTGCAAAGCTCCTTCTTACATGAACAGAAGACCAGCCAGAAGATATTGCCATCACTGCCCTGTAATACTATTCCTCTTTGGTTGCAGCTGGACATCTTAATTTGTTTAGAGAGTGTTTTTGTGTGCGTTTGTGACATGAGTCCTTGAGGGGGTTCTAAATCCAAAATCTTTTATTCTCACACTTTAAAGAGAATAAACAGACACACAGGCCCCCAAGTACATTTGGATGGCTACATTAAAGGCCAGTGTTAGCTGACATTTTACTATGCCTACATTTTTCCTTGCCTCCTACGAGCTATGAATCAATTAGTCAGTGTGGTTAGATCACATGATCAGTCCCAGAGGGAGCACTCTGAAGTCATCAGAGTTATGAATATCTCTGAAGGCAAGACAGTCTGAAGGTGGTGGGTCAAAAGTGTAAAACATGACGTAAGTATCATTTACCTAGAGCACGGGTCGATTTTTCTGGTCAGGGGCCAGAGACCTGTGAAGCCAACATTCACCTAATTAATGATAATCATATAAAAACAGTTGTTTCTGAGGCCCAACAAGTGCCAGTTTGGTACCTATAATCAAATGTGTGCTGTAGCAAATGCTAAAATCCATTTCTAGTGGAGGTGAAATGACCTCTCAAGGACACAAAGACTCCCTGTTAATGGCACTCTGATGTTATAACAGTGGCTGCACACATTGAAAACATGGTGAGGGCTGTGCAGCTGCAATCAAGACTTGAAAGGTAGCCTATTCTGCTGTCCACCTAGCCATTTATAGGTGATACAGTCAAAAAGCCTTGTCTCTTTCACTGAACGAGCCCATTCAGGGCCACCATTACAAATGTTCTATAGGAGAGATCTATAGGGCAGGAGAGACAGCAAATAGAAACTGCAGGGGTAAAAAGTTGAGAGAAATATTGGGATAATTTAATATCAGGACACAGTGAATGTTCATGTCATAACCAAATATCTGGTCGCAAAACTTTTCTTTTTTTTTTTCTTTCTCCACCAAACAAAAATATCACATGTTCACAAAGTTTTGCAAGAATGTACAGAAGTTACCTACTGGAAGTGAGATTTTAAGTTATTTTGAATAAAGATCTGCTTCTCCTTTACCTAAATTTCGGAGAAAAAAAAGTCTTCATGGATGTCTTTATCCATACTTTTTCTATTTGCAGGTAAATTGTGCCGCTTCTGTCGCCAGCTTTATCTGAATGCCTGCAGGTTTCCTGAATTTAAATTTGCTGTTTGTATCTCTCTGTTGTGTTGGTCTATGTCAGGGTTATGTTAATTGACTTTCAGCAGGTGGTTTTGTGCCACTTTCAGATGGGAAAAACAGACTTTCAGCTTTCCGTTGCGTTTGCTCTTTTTTTTTTTTTCATTTCAGGTTTCTCAGGTTTTTCTTACACCTCTGAAGTAAATCTGCTTGGAGATAACTTCCAAGTTGAAGGCACGAGGCATCATTAAAGTGAAAGGCTTTGCAATTTCATTTTAAATTTCTGTGCAGTTCTGCAGACTAATCATCAAACAAAACCATGTCAAGCATAATTATAGTATGTAAAACACGGGTTAAACTGATCTTAACCTTGCCAATGAGTATGGTTATTTCAGGTCATTCAATTAAACAGAGGGGCTTTTTGGACAGAGTGAGCCAGAGGAATGGAATAATTAATTTGAGAGCAAATAACATGCGATTGTGGCTCATGAGGAATGCTTGAAACCAATTACCGTTTGGAGATTCATGCAAATAAAACAATATGAGAGGTAACCTAAGCGGCGTAATTCAGATGAGTCTTGAAACGTGCATCCTTTGCACTGTGACACAGCTGTCCTTCTCTATTCTGCCACAACAGCACATACAGTAAAATCTACAGTATTCATGAAAGGAAGTGTCCACTGCTCGGTTGCTCTGCCACATCCAATGCATTATCTCAGCGCAAAGATGAAAAGGCAGGGGCGTGGGGTTGGGAATATTATAGAGACAGATTGTGCGCTGAGATCATTTGGACTGGATGCGGGACTTGGCCTGTACACAGCTGTGAAACTGATCAGTGATACTGACAGAGGAGAGGGGGGCGCGAAAATAAGCCGCAAAAGGTCAGGAAATAAAGTAGCTCTCACTCTTATTGTACCACCAATCAGCTTAGCTCAGCTGCCCTTTCCCACCTGTCAGCCATAGATCCGGGCTTGTTTTGATACTACACCCTTTAATGTCATCAATTTACATGAACACCTCTAGTAACGGTGGATGCAGAAGCAATTAGCATCAAATTACAATCGCTGTTTGAGTTAATGGAGCTCAACAAAATTTGGAATTACCTGTGATTAAATACCATCCTGCCTCTGATACCCCATACGGCAGAGCATAAAGATAAAGGTGCTATTTGTGATATCAAATGCCCAGTATGATGGATTAAATCCAGTAAAATGACAATTACAGAGCAGCAGTGACATTTGGTGGGGTTGTTGGGAACCATTCCTCCAGAGGTATTATCTTGAATTGAATTTACATGCAGGGTTTCCAGTAATTACCTCCTGAACGGGAAAGAGAGAGAGAGGAAGAGAGAGAAAGAGAGAGGGGAGTGATAGACTGTTTTAATTGGATATTTGGCCCCTCTGGATGTGGACTGAACCATGGAGCAGCATCATTATAATCTCTCATCAGGTTCTAATTTGAACCCTGAATGCCCACTCCCCACTGTGCTCCACACACTTGAAAGTGCTGGCAGTCTGCTTAAATCTTTCTTTCTTTTTTTTTTAAAGATAATAATAAAACCGATATTTGAGCATACTTCATATTCAAATGATAAAACCCATCCTATTTAATCCTAATCCAGTTTGCACGCATTCCTCCTCACACCACGATCCCGCTCGATGTCCTGTTTCTGCCATAATTCTGCCTCCTGAATTGGATCATTTTGTCATATTAAGCTTTACTGCAGACAGAATGAGCAGATTTGTGATCTGATGCATATGCTGAACTTTGTCAGTGGCAAACCTCGCACCGGCACCGCACCGACACCCTTTGTCCCGGTGTGCATAAAGAATTGCAGAATTCGCCCAGCAGTCATCCTGCTTATCACCAAACCACCGAGCTGTGAGGTTGTTTTTGGTTGCTGATTGCAGACAATGTGGACTCACTCAGGGCCCTTCAGGCTGTAAGAACACCGCGCTCAGATGAACCCTGTCAACTCCATTACCTGCTGATGTGAAACGACCTAATGACCTTTGAATGAACAGATGGGTATAAATCCAGCATTTCACTGTAAACCCTGTCAAGAATGGCAATGCAGGGTAGGAGGAGGGGGGTGGAGAAACGGCAGGAATGATGCCATACTGAAAATAACAGATGAGAATCTAATAAGAGTCTGAACATTCTGGACGTGTCCTGGATTTAATGTTTCCACTGATTGTTTTCTGTATGCATCTCTAAGTTTCAGATTTATTTTACAAGCTTATTGAAAGATCAGTTTTATCAAGTTAGAGACGAGGCAGAATGCAGACAGCCTTCTGGAATCAATATGCTATAGGTCAGGTGAGAGCCTTGTATCTTTACAATCGATACTTGCACGTCAAAGGAGTATGCCATTGTACGCACTTAACAACTGCAAAAAGGCTGAACCCTGGAGGATCAACCCAATAAGTAGGTCAAAAAAACAGACCAATTGGGTCAACTGATAATGTGCCTCTGGATGAGATTTCTCCAAGAAATTCAATACTTTTTGTGTGAATTTGTGGTCGTGCATGTATTCATTTATGTTTCACAATGCGCTTGTTTTGATCAATGGTTGAATGCGCTTTTAGCATTACTATTGATTGAAACCAAGTTGGAACCGCACCTCTTCTTGCCGTACAAAAGCCCTTTTACTTTTCACCATTCAGCATTTCTTTACAGGAATCTACATGTAAATTAATCTGCACAGCTGAGTAAGTGCCATACTAGAAACCTGCAAGTGTCTTTGCTAGTAAAGCAAGTCAACGTAACCGACGCAAGAGCAGTAATTTCATTGCCCATAAAGAAGCAAGTTGGTTTGCTAAATGTGAGAGGTTGTGATGGAGCCAACAGCTTGAGAAGCCATTATGTGCGATTTGTCTGCTTGGACAGCCCAAACAGCTGATCATCAGTGACTGATAGGAGGCAATCACACCGCAATCTTATCAGAGCGCCGCGGATTGAAGCCTGCTTGGTTATCTGCACACTGTATAAGGAAAGCAGTGCGTTTGTTCCCCTGCATGCTTCCCCCCTCTCTCTCTCGCTCTCTCTCTCTGCACCCTGGGCACTGAGATAATTTTGCTTCCTTTTCAGGAATTGTAAGCATCCAAGTTTTAGACCTGTGTAGGTGTATATGTTAACATGTGAACATAGATTGTGAGTGAGGGTTTTCATGCCTGAGAGGCAGAGTGAGATAAGGATGCTCTTGAACATGTTGAGACGCACTGTTTCTCAATGAGGGCAGCTACATCGATCTGTTCATATCAAACACCAAATAAGATTAATAAGATTAAACAAGCTCTGTGGGCTGGGGCTTCAAAGCGTGGTGTGAAGTTGTAATGGCAAACTGCGCAAAAACATAGGGCCTAGCTGCAAGAAATTATTTATCAGAGGTGGAAAACAAACTACATCATTAATTAACTACATCTTTTATAACAGGCAACACAAGAAAGGGATTAAAAAAAAAAATTAAAAAAAAAGAAGCAATATATTGTTTGAGTATTTTTCAGGTCTTTATCACATGCAGTCTTTCTCCTGCTCTTACAAAGGTTAATTACATTTTGGTTAAAAAAAAAGTTAGAAAGTACCTTGAGATTTAGAGAAAGCCACATTACACACAGTGCTGTTGACCAGAGACTGTGCTGGAAAAGCATGATAGCACTGAAATAAATATATAACTATAAAATGTTTTATAAGAATACTGTTAAAGGCCTGAGTGAGAGTGGGCTAAGAGACGTCATTTGCAGCAATTTGACAACTTGTGCCTGTATGAGCATGTCTGCGTTCCAGTTGCTTCTGTAGTCTTGCCTTCAGTTTCTTATTTTCTCCTGCTATATGACTTTGACAGCAGGCGCCTGCACTATGGAATTTCTAACCCACAAAGTCTTTACATTGACTTTACATCAAAGTAGCAACCTTCGAGGTTAAAAATAAAGCCAATGACGAAGTGACTGTCCTGTATTTACACTGTTAGTGTCTCTGGAAGCATTTTCAACTGAATAATATGTCAAATAATGTGGCCCGCTATGAAGTACAGACCATCCAAGAAGTTTGTCCCCCAAAATTGGTGAGTGAAATAAAATCATTTTTATTAGTCTGTTATTTAGCACATAAAAGAGGTCTGTGTCTTGTGTTGTACTGATAGAGTTTTTTGATACAACTTGTTAAACCAGCTCGCAAGCATTTGCTTATAACTCCGCACACCACACTCTCTCATCTATTGAAAAAAGCAATGTGGCAGCTGCCTAAAAGCTGAATGGGTTATACCACCATAGCTATCTTCTATGCAATGCATCTAATCTAATTTAATCTAATCTAGTTTAATCTGATCTAAATTTCCAGTGTTTGTATTTCTTCTCATGTAGCATTCCACTGATGACAATTATGCTTAAAGGGGTTTCACATTTTATTCAGTGGAGTGCAAACCTACATGTGAATTCAAACGTGAATTCACCCTTTGCAAGAACTAGCTGAAAATTCAGGTTATGAATCAGAATTATAAACTTTTTATTTTTACGGTCCCCAAAATGAGATAGTTTAGTTAATTTCTTTCTTTCTTTGTTAAAAAGAACTACTGCAACTTAATCCTTTTCAGTAGGAAAGGTAGAAACTCCTCACTTATCGAATATCAATGCCGCCCACAGTCATTGCGAAATCTAAATAAATTACTGTACTGCTACAGAATTACAGAGTACACAGAAACAAAAAAAACAAAACAAACAAAGTAGCCATTCGTTTTAACACCTAACGTGTTAAAAGAAACTCAAAACTGATTGGTTTGAAATATAATTAAGCTCTTCAAGACTTACGCACCTGTTGGTTCATGGTCTTACAAGTTGGTGATGATTGCTTGTTATCATCTATCATTCACATTTGCAAGGACCGGCTGGATGCTTCGGTTCAATGTGATGTTTCAAATTTGCTGCAGATGTTGCTGATGTTCGGACTTGTCCTTTCAGACCTTTTGCACAATTTGCATAAAAGCATCAGAGTCTATACTACTCAGTCATTAAACTCCTTCAGATGTCCATATGGAGTGTATTCAGCAGTACCGGTGGTAGCTGTGTTGTCTGTACTAATCATGCTGACAAGCTGTATTGCTGTGCATCACTTGCAGAGCACCCACTTCATGGAGCTCATTCATGAGAGTGAGAATGAGTGATGCAAACCCTATGTGTTCGATTGGCCATTCATAATCTGCTTCGAACAAAATACTTATGGCAGTTAAGCGAACCTATCAAGCTAATACTTACAAGGAATAACAAAAGCCAACTGGAATGTTATTATTTGTATTTGAAGTATGTTATTATTATAAAAAGTCAGAGGGATAAAAGCAACATTATTGCTTCTAAATTCTGATGAGGAAATTAAGTCTGCAGAGATAGACTGCACTTACAGAAACAAATGCGCTGTATGTACCGTAGGGTTTCATCGGGACAAGCAAGGCAAGCAGTACTTGCCTAGCAAAAATCTAAAAATAGACTTCAATTTAACTTCAAGTGAAAGTGTTTTGTAAAGTTTCTCACCTGTTTGCATCCATTACTGCCATCTTGTGGTCACAGTTGGCTATTTTTTCAGTAGGCCAGCTTGCCTCTGATTCCAATGAAATCCACAGCGATTTCTTTTTTTTGCTAATATTCTTTTTTAAATCAGGGTTAGGCCTTGGTTTCTGAGCCAATTAACAGCTCTTTTTCAGAGATATGTGTAATATAATATAGAAAAAATATAAAACATAATACTATGTATTTTCTAGAATATAATACTAGAGATTAAACAATATTAAGTATGTAAAGTATTTAAAAATGAGCTCAAGCTTAATCCACTCATGGGGAGCATGCTTCTTTACCTTTCATACTTTGTGTACAACTTGCCAATAATACAGTGTAATGCGCAGTGAGGTGTTTTCAAAGTGATTTTTTGCTTCTTTTGCTTGTCTTTGTCCATTAAAAATTGGGTAACATAGTAAATATTTATTTAACTAAAATGTTGATTAAACTAGCAATAGTATTCTATAATTCCTCAGCCAGGAATAAGTGCAGAAGGTCAAGACATCCAGGAAGAGTGCAACAAGCTGCAGGAAGCTGTCAGCATAAAACAATAAGGACACACAGCACAAAAGTTTTAATCTGGTCGAGTTTGTCTTGTTAAACAGTGAAGGAAGCGTTGTGTCATCACCTCTGTTTGCCTTTCAGTTAAAGTCACAGCACACTACTGCTGTACATATGTAAATATATATATATGCAAGCTGATGGTGCTAGATGAAAAGTGAGATGATGACTCGTCACTCAGATTCATCCTCTATGGATCAGATATGTTATACCAAATTTTGACCCAACACCACTGGTCACCTAAATCACTGAGATTCATCTTCCTGCAACCATGAAGATCTGTATCTGATTTCACTGCAATCCATCCTGGTGAACAGAAAAAAAGTAATTCAGCAAACATCTCTGCAAACATGAATTACAGTGGAAAAGACAAAATATGTACTGCGTGATAAAGGACCAGCATATTGTTTATACGTCTTGTCTTGCTTTCATCTGTGATTGTGAAGTTAACTGTCCTCGGATCTCTTTGCTTAAAGGATCCAAGTGGTTATGCAGGGCTGCTTTTAGCACACACTCCATCAAGTACGATCAATCACAGTGCTCAAACATTCTGAGCAGGCAGGAAGGATGGAGTTTCAAAATGATAGGGTTGCGCCTGATCCACAGCAGATGACAAAATCCAGTAAATTGGGCTTAAATCCAGCAGCTCTGTGTGCAGGCTCGTATTATATATACTTTATTAGGCTTCTGGCTATTGTAACTATATGACTTTTTTTTGTAGCTGAAATGTCAGTCATTCAATGCACCTCCTGGACTTGAGCTTTTTAAGCCTCTATGGCAACTAAGCATACAGTTGCCATGGTGTTGCATCTATAGCCATGGCAATGGCATGTGGCCCTTATGCCAGAAGAAATTTTATAATTAGGGTATCCAGACAAAAATGTGGATTCAGTAGCACCTGACATATGGCTGGCAGTGTTACCTGTTAGAGCTCTGCAGAGGCTCTATAATGGACTCCCATCGCTCCTGAAGCTGCCCCGCAGCCTGTCTCCTTTCTTTATGGTCTCTCTCCCTGCTAGTTTCACACATGCTAAACCTCATAAAAAACACACACATCATTAGATAAAGCGCATGTTGGACACACTGTTGCAGCTTCATAGTAATCAAAGCTAGAACATCCTTTGTGTTAATATGTATATTTACTTTTGCAGTTTCATTCATTTAAAACCACTAAATTGGAAAAATAGGGTCCTTGAGTGAATGTACAGTGTAAGAAGAGATGTCCTGACAGCCAGAGATGATCATTATCCTGCATTGTTTGATTGGCCCCTTAAAATGTTATGTGAAAGGAAAAAAAAAATATTGGTATGGCAGTTTTAGAAGCACCTTAATAATCTGGTGTATGAGGCCCCAAGGATAACCCTTCTTCCTTAATGGTGTTGTTAGCAGTCTGTTGAAATCCTCGGCCAATACTCAAGGTTGCAAAGGCTAAGGAATGTGTAATTTAATAGAGTATATTTCTATTCTAATGCCGTGCAGCTCCTTTGGTTACACAACATTTTTGTACATCTACTACACTAGCACTGCAACAAGACTCTGGGGAGTCACTGGTTCCTAAACCAACACAAAGATAACTGAAAATTAACATATGTAGCTAATTACCTTAATCGGTGAGCACTCATTTATCATCCTAATGTGTAAATTACTTTTTTGTCAAGGTAAATTAATTTGAATTCCACTTTGACCTTTCACGTCTGCACTTTTTTTCAGGACTTCATGGCTTCATATGAACAAAGCTGTTGGAACTTTTCAGAATAAAATCATTTAGCCCATGCTTCACCATATTAAACTTCTCCTTCTTTTTGGGTTCTTCTCATACTTTCCTACTTTGGGTTTTATATATGAGAAGATAATTACTTTTTAACACACTGTGCTTTCAGTGTGTTCCTACCCACATGCCCAGCAGCAGTCTTGCCCGGCTGTTTCTGGATGCGTCTCCTCTGAGCTCTCACGCGCCAAAGCATGAAGAAGGTCCGGAAGAAGACTAATTAGTCGATGAGTGGCACTGCAGGTCCAAGAGAATTTTAGTGTATATAGAAGAAATGGCTTTCTCGTTCATAGATAAAATAACGATTTTAGCCTTTCATTTACTTTTAAATGTATGACAGAATAAAATAAGATTATTGAGTTCTCTCGTCCCCGATTATCAGATGAATTGATTCCATCAGTCTTTTGAATTTTCAGAGAAAATTGGTGAAGATCAATGTAACATAAAACACTTAGAGATGACAGTTAAGAAGCAGATGGGCTTTGTTTTAAATGAACAGATATGTGTCAGTTACTCAACCATGATGTTCACAGCTATGAAATGCATATTTTGTGACCCACTGTACATCACATTTCCTTTTAAAAAGAGAGACGTTCCAGACCAGGCATGAAATGAAGCTGCTATCTGACATTCACATGACACTGTGTCTCTTTTAGATTTAAGGAACATTAATGGAGATATGCAATGTGGAGCCATTTCATTCCAAATGAAATACATGTAAAATAGGATCATCTGATGAATATATATATTTTTTTTGCTGATTTAATGTTTAATATCAATCTCACGCTCCGGATTTGTTAAAATAAAGATCGACTGAAGCCACTTCTCCATAAGAACAAACCTCCAAGATAATCCAACACTTATCTGTATCTGTATTTGTTATTCTCAGAAAATCTTAATTGGCAGTGTGCAGGGTTATCACAAAAGTCCTATAGAACTCCAAAAACTGAAAGATTGTTGTCAAAAAGAAAGGAAATTATTTAAGTTTTTTCTTCCTCCCTTTGGTGTTTTCATGTGAAAGTATGTGCTGTAATTAACAGAGCTTTGTTTGACATAAAGACTAAATGTATCGCATTGTCATTACAGCTATTACTGCTACTGCAATCGAAGTGGAATGTTTTGGACACCAAAGCCTTTCGAGAAAAATCATCATGACCTCATACAATCCAGCAGCAGTTTGTTTGTGTGTTGGAGTAGATGTGCGCGAGCCAAACTGTCACTACTCGGTGCAGATTGGGGAGATGTTTGAGTGCAGCACAATCATGTTGGCAAAAAGAGGGCAGCATCTTTCCTACTGAGAAGGATTATTTCTGTCAAGTGCAGCACTCATGGGCCTATCTAAAAGCCATGCTAATAAATGTCCATCACTGTGGCTATCCATCACCACTACCCAGAAACAAAGTGCTCACCGCACCATTGTTGAATTAAAGCAAACAAGCTCATCTGCCGGGGAGATGCATGTGAATGAACTGCAGTCGACAGTGTGTGTATGTGTGCACGGAAAGGCATTTAATGAAAAGAGGAAGGGAGAAGAACCCAAAATGCCCCCCACCCCACCCCACCTCCCACCGCCTAACACGCATACACACACTGGCATAAAAAATGCGCACAGTTTAATAGCTGTGCATGCTCGCATGTGCACAATCATAGACTTTCATGTAAATTTGCCGAACTTGCGCATCATTATAGCTATTTTTCCGTGAGTACTTTGATTGCGTTAATTATAGTTAATTGGCTGCCTCGCTCGGTTGATCCATCATTACCGGTTATTTGTTTGTAACCAGATTCAAAGTTCTCTCTGAAGTTACTGTGGCTTGCCGGAGTTTGTGCTCTCTCAGCAGGTTATCTGAAAAGGCTTTCGAAAGTTTCAGCATTGTTCCAGCAGCAGCAGCAGCAGCAGAGTGGCTCCATGTAATCACAAATGGCTGGGTTATTGTTTTACTGACAGAAACGCTCAGATTTCGAGAATTGTGCATTAAACATGCAGCCTAATAAAATATTAAGGTGCACTGCAGATGGCATTGCGAACCTAAAAAAATAGATTATTTATTTTTTTCTTTCTCTCCTTGCTCTGTAACACTGGCATGAGCTATAAAGGCATCTTGCATTTGTTTTTCTGGTAGAGAAAGTTTACAGTGAGCTAAAGCTGGTAATATTTGCCCTTAAGTGGCCAGAGTCATCTGTGGAAACTCACTGATGATAAGAAGTGCAATTCATTTAACCGAGCACCATTCTTCCTCTGCGATATGTTATAAGATAGCTGGATACATTAGCAGAATGTACCCTCAAGTGACATCCGAGATAGAGCACCTTGCCCTATTTCACTCAATCAGTCAGCTAACACATCCCAGTAGCAGATCAGAGAGCCCAACTCCTGAAGCCTAAATCCAAGCTAGCTCACAGATTTGCAAGCTAACAGCGTGTATTCAAAAATCAACAGCTTTTCCTGCACCAAGGAGGTGTGACAGCTACCTACTCTACACTGAAACTGACAGTGAAACACAAAACTCATATGCAGCCTACTGAGAGCCTTTTGTTTTGAATTGCAGATTTCACTGGAAAGAATCAGAGTTATTGTTTTCCACAGTGAAGTCCAGCATGACTGCTCTGTCTTACAGTCCAACCAAATAAACGTCAGCGCGCACGTTCCACGTCTGAGTAGTCTTCAGGGCAGGTTAGCAGGAGCAGCTCGTCTGCTGGCAAAGGAGCAGATCACCACCAAGTCCAGCCCCATTGTGGATGAATGATTTGCGCTCCCAACTGCCTGGCTCCCTCCATCAAACCTGGCCAACACTCATAATAAATGATAGTGTGGGACAATGCCCTATTTTCACCGCAGAGTCATCTGTCATGCCAGGCCAGACAAAGCCCCCAGAGTTTCATCATTTTCAACCATTGCTCACACCGAAGTTATAGAAAAGAAACCTTTATCTGTTTTGTAATGGTGGTGCAATGCCTCCAAAACACACTCAGACGTGTTTACGAAACCTAAACACGTTTTCTCTTTTGGGGTCTACCAGGAGTTTGATATATGATCTCACGCAACTGTCTCTGGTTTTTATTTATGAGCAAATGTGTCTCAGTTCCTGGTCAACACTTTATTACATGGTTGTTCCATTCAATTTCATGTGTTAAGTGCTTAATTAACCCCTGAATTATATTGGGTGGCATGGAAATGCAGAGAGTTAATGGGTAATGTCAATTTGCAGGTTAATCAGGTCACCTTCTATCGTGTGCAAAGCAGCAGAGGCCCCGTGGTCTTGTAGTAATTGTACACCCGAGACTGCTTTGACATTCATTCTGAAATCCATCTCATCTCTGGTCATACTGTGAAAGCTGCGCTATAGCTCCATGTCAGTGTACGGGAAGTTAACACAAGTTAACACATGAACAGTTCCTGAATCTTTTCTTCGTTCTCCATCAAACAACACAGCAGTCTAAGAATTAACTTCAGATTTAGAAGCAAATCCGTCACCTTTCTAGCAATAACAATTTATCATCTATTACAATTTAATGATAACGTTTATCTTAATAATTCTCTTCAGGATCACAGGATTGTCTCCTGAA
Organism: Etia nguti; assembly: GCA_015106755.1. NCBI lineage: Eukaryota > Metazoa > Chordata > Actinopteri > Cichliformes > Cichlidae > Etia > Etia nguti. The sequence goes on from VUQG01012918.1 coordinate 57,043, forward strand.
AAAAAAATATGTTTCCAGTCATCTCATTTACTCCAATAATACAGCTTTTCAATCACTTTCCATGCTGAGAAGATGCTGTACTTCTGCTTTATGGTCGTATATCATCTAGATTAAGTATGCAGTGGGGTGTGTAAGAGCACTAAACATAAACTATCCACTTGGTTAAAGAAGGAGGGATCCGATATGCAGACCTGCAGAGTCAGTGCAGAATGTGACCCTGACTTTAAAATGTAGCGTTCAAGAACAATGCCCCCATTTTTCAAACTGTACAATGTATTTATGTGATGGATATTTCTTACACGCCACTACACATGTGACCTCAGGTCAACGCTATATGCTCAGGTGTTCACATATAATCAGCTGGTACGAGGGCAGGCTCTGCTGAAATACAGGATCAAGTGGTCCTGTGTGGTTAGTATCGTGCTTTGATTATAAGAAGCATGTGACTCAGGCAGAACAATGTGCATTTTCTGTTTAAAATTGTAAGTCCTAATTAAGATAGATTCCACGGATGCTGGAAAATTGCTGATTTTGAGTGTAAACCATAAGTTTCCTATCACAGAATAACTTGAAATGCTAGTTTTTGCCTTGTTTGCAGTTGTGCTCTGACAAGTTGACCAAACAGGTGTCTCACAGCAGATATTGGATATCTCTTGTAAGCTGTTTTCCTTCTTGAGAAAATAAAGGATTTAATGGCTGACCAGTTGGAGACTGACGCAAGCCTAATGCATTTCACGGTCCATTTCACTGCCATGAGTACGCCCATTGACAATAGCAAGCCATATTTTATCAATATAATATTTCACAACAAGCGAGACAGTTGATCTCAGAGTGCCGTCGCGCGCTCAAATACCCGCGTGCACGCTCTAAAAATCGTTTTCACACAACATAATGCAAAACATGAATAATCACATCAGCTAACATTTGACAAAACACGTAGGTGTGATCTTTATGCGCAATCTGCCATAAGTCTGGCTCTCTCCTGACTTGAGCCGCCACCGCTACCCTCAACCTCCTCCAGTCTCGGCTTCAAACTCTTCTCCAGGTGATAGATACTATTTACATGGCAGAGGAAGTGCTGTGAATGCTATGAGTAAAGCACCTGGGCGCTGGCAGGCAAAGACAAAGTGCCTTGAGAAAGAAATGTAACAGCACTATCTATCTGGGTTATTAGAGTCGCCCCTCAGGATCCTTTTCAACAGAACACTGGCTATTATGTAGGCCACAGTGAAACAATGCAAGGAAAAAGTCTGGCTCCGCTAACACAGCAGAGGAATTAACTCTGAAGCCCCGAACCCTCTGCTTCCCATCCTACACCCCTAGCCCCACTAGTAGGATAATGAGAGAGTGTGCAAAATGGTAAAGTGTTTGTTGGAGAACACGAAAAGAGAAGACAAATCTATATATAAATATAAATACACACACACACAAACACATTTTGTTCCACGCCATCATGACAAATAAATTCCAAGTCATTATTATTCTGTCTTTTACTGGTTAAAAAGTACAGATGACTGGGCTCATTTTTCTGCAAGCCAAGGTGGATTTCGAATCAGTGTGTTCTTTTTCTTCCTGAAAAATACCACAAGACATTCCACGGGCAAGATACACAGGTGAAAGTTTTTCATGCAAAAGTGTATCGAGTGGTGCAGAATTATAATGTGCTATCGATGTAAAGAAAGAGGTTGGCACGTACTGAAAAGAGACAGCAGGAAAAATGGCAAAAAAAACCCCGGCGCCAACAAAATGAATGCGTGTTTGCACCGATGTTTGCAAGACGCCGTGGACTGAGACAGCAGATGAAAGTCTGTAATTGATCATGCTGCAACCTTCCCGGCTCTTGCTTTGAATGTTCAAAATGATTAGTCTCCTGGCTGATGGATTAAAGCTAGGTGGGAGGGATAGGAGGGGCCTGCGAGTAGAAGAAAGAAATGAAACATGTGCACGCTAATTCTCAGTTGCTTTGGTGGTGCAGAATAATGGCACAGTGCTAATGTAAGAGTGATTGCATGCGCGCTCCCATGCTAGCTGGCTACGCCCCCAGTGTTCCTGTCGTTCCCCAGCTCCTTACTGTTTACTTTTTGACTATTGAATTAGTGGGTTAAAAATCTCATTAAGTAGCCTCCCTCTACCCTGCACTCCCAGGCTTCCACTCCTCCTTTTAATCAGCTGGTTTTGGTGGTTCATATAAAGTCTCCACAGTAGCTTCGGCAGCCTTAACTCATCTGCAATGCAATTAGAGACATGCGGGTTAATGAAATAAGAATGTAAAACAAGCAAATATGTGGCTGGGACTTTCACACAGAGCCGGCACACACATCATGCTGCAGTTACACATAATGCTTTATATCATCTACCTCCCACATGCACACGCACTACAACCTTCCTTTGCCTATACAGTATGAACAGAGTACAAAAAATAAATAAATAAAAATGGTGTGGGGGCACACGCATGTGCCGGCAACAACAAGTCAGCAAAGCTATGCTTAGACAGGGAAGTCATTAAGGGAGTATTTAATTAAGGCCGGGAATAAGGTCAATGTTGGAAGGACAAAAATATTCTAATAAAGAGTGGGTGTGGGTTACATCCACAGGATCCCACAGCACTCTCATACATCAGGCCGGGCCATGAAGACTACAGCTCAGTCTCGTAACCAAGCTATTTCTATGCAGATTAAAAGCTCATTCATCAATTCAACTGCGCTCTTCTTTTGATTACATCTTCTCTTCTCTTCTCTTCTCTTCTCTTCTCTTCTCTTCTCTTCTCTTCTCTTCTCTTCTCTTCTCTTCTCTCCCATGGTAGTCACTTTGGCCTTTCACGATATCACAAGAACAAATGTGCACCCATATTCTTAATTAAATCAATCTGTGAGGGCCAGCAGGTGCATCCGCTCACCTTTGCTGCAACTCACTCAGATCAACACACTCAGAATGACCTTGGCCATGCTAATCTGTGCCACCTGTACCTGCTGGCCCAACAGACACGGAGCGAATGGAGTCAGGTGTCAGATGATGACAAAGAGAATCGCAGAGGACCTCTGAACTGGCGATGGGAGAGAAGAGCTGACCAGACGCACTCCACTCCACTAGAGTGTATATTACACACTTTTAACTGGCTCAAAGACAAAATATGATCCTTCAAAATCATTATTTCACATTAAAATGAGAGTAATCAATAAACTTGACATGGGCTCAGTTAGGTTTTTATCTCGTTAACCACTTAGACATCTCAGCTAAGCACAAAGGTATTATTCCATCCAATATTCTTAACCTGCTGCTATTAAAGGTTTTAAAAGGTTTGGTGTGTGCAGGAAACTGCAGCTGCTGTCAGCGGGAATTTGTAACAGTTACACCGGGATGCTTTTTTCTGGTCTTATTATTACAGTGAACAAAGAAAACTAAAAGTTTAAAGAAGCTTCTTAAACAGGTAGGGTTCTGGAAATCTATGCTTCATAATAGTGCTTGCAAAAACATGTGATAATGAGCTTGTGGCTCAACCGCTGAGATTTTGGTTTCTGTACATTCAGTAATGACACCAATGAGAGGCTGAGCTTATAAGGTGCGTAGGCAGTTAAAACAGTATACAGCTGATATAAAACAATGACGTGGTATCACACTGCCAGGCAGTTATGAAAAGTTTGTGAAATTGTAACTCAGTAAACTGAAGATTCAGTGCACTGGCCTTATCAACATGTAGGACATCTTCCACTAAAGGAGGGTGGATTGATTCAAAAATCGATAGCATTGATACCAATGCTGGTATCGGTATAACTTTGTGTTGGCTGTCAGATCTAGTTTATTTATATATGTTCGGAATTTGAAAATTGTTGACGATTCATCTCATAAATCATGACACTTTGCTCTCCCCTGTATATAGTTAAAAATATCAGTATTGGTATTTGCAGTACTTGCCGTGTATTTACTTGGTATCGGATCGATACCAGTATCGAAGTATCACACAGCACTATCTTCCATCTTAATGATTCTGAGGGTTTTAATAACTCAGTTAACAACAAGCACACAAGGACCAAATTTCAGTATCTGGTTAGTTTCACTAACTCACACTCGGTGTCTCTTATTCTGTCTTTCTTTTTTTAATGCGCCAATGTCTTTTCATGTGGTTTAGACCGATAAACAAAGGGAGAGCGCGTGTCTGACATTTTTGTACTGTACCTGCAAACAATGTGAATAATGTAATGAGCAGCCCTATTAGTGTAAGATAAATAAATGTCACGGTAGATCTCCTGCCATGAAATTAACAATTAAAAAGGCAGTTTCTATAATGCGGCTGACAGCAGTGTTGGGTTGACTAATATGATTCTTTGTGTAACAACAGCACAAAGTGTATGTTTGTCATCGTCTTTAGAAAAGCAGTGGGCCTGCAGGCCAAGTGCATACTGCGAGTTAAAACAATTCTTATGATTTCTGTTTAGTCTTAGAGCACAGCCTTCACGGAGAATCTCAAAGTAGGATAAATCCATTCTCAGGTCACCTCCTTGACCACTCACACTATAAATAAAGAAAAACACACACACACACACACACATACACACACACACACACACACACACACACACACACACACACGCACACACACACACACACACACACACACACACACACACACACACACACACAAATAATATTTCTTCATATTTATTCATTAAATAACTATACATTACTGTTACTTCATTAC